>BLBF01000072.1:861767-915034 GCA_015471245.1 Laticauda colubrina
CTTTCTTTCTTTCTTTCTTTCTTTCTTTCTTTCTTTCTTTCTTTCTTCCTTCCTTCCTTCCTTCCTTCCTTCCTTCCTTCCTTCCTTTCTTTCTTTCTTTCTTTCTTTCTTTCTTTTTTGTTCTTGCCTCCGCACAGGATCTGTGTGAGGTATTGTATGCCAACAGCCCTGCAGCGCTGGCCATGTTGCTGTTGCCTTGGACATCCCTGTCCCTTGACACCCCCCCCTCCCCATCCTGCAATGCCTTCCTGCTTTGAAAACCTGCAGCTTCCAACCTGCCTTCCTTCTTCCTTTCTTACAATCCCAAGGCCCAAGCGGCTTCTTCATCCTGGCTTAGTTCTGGTTTCCTGATTGGCTTTCATGACTCCTGCCATTTCAATCCTCTTCTTGTCTCTGGCAGTCACTTCCATGATATCTTCCACTCACCCCTCACCCCCATTGCACTCTGCTTACCATGTCTCTTATCCCTCACCCCAATTCTAAACTGTGATCCCCAACCAGATTAAAACAGGAAACGAGGAAACAACAGGCTAGAATCTGCCTTCCAACTACAGTTTCCTTCTTGTTCACCTCATTAAACTTACCAATTGCTCTTACAGCATAAGCATCCCTGTTCTGCCCTGCCATTGATGGGCGGGGTGGTGGGGGCTAACTTTCTCCCTGCCTATCTTCATTCCTTGGGCTTCTGATATTTCAGCCTATACATTTTTAAAGCTTAGAGGGCCAGCCACTGAAAGGAAGATGGATTTTGTGTCCAAGGTTAATGTGATTGCCTATGCAAAACTAGTAAGACTATCTCTGGGAGTTAACTCTGCCTGCTCCAGACCCCTTCATTAGCTCAAGCTGAGATTATCTTCTGCACCAGGAGCACTATCAATGCATATATGTCTGATACCAGCCCTGATGAGGTTGTGCAAATTATGAAATTCATATCCGCTGCACAGTGACAGCATGGCATGCATGATGTGGCTTCTCTCCTTCCTCTTGTTGATCCAGATGCATTGGTGTGTTTCCTCTTTGACCATTTATGGTGATTTAAAGACTCAGTTCACACATTGCATTAAGCCAGATGGTTATTTAGTGGTATAAAGGCTCGTTTAACCACATTTGAAGCCAAACCAAATAGATCGCTGCAGGATTAAGGCAAACCGTGAAGGGCAGACTTGAGGGATGCTATTTTACTGTGTCGTTATTCTTAGAAACCATAATAGGGTTATCAGGTGTTTTTGTTACATGGCATCATTTTAATCATGATCTTGAAGGGATTATTCCCAGTGAATATCCATTAATGGCCTAGAGGTGGAGCTCTTGCCTCACAATCAGAAGGCTGTGAGTTCAATCCTAGGTAGAGGCAGACATTTCTCTCTGGGCACAGTGAGAATTTATCTGCTGAATAAAAATCTGCATTGGCGACAGGAAGGGCATCCGTCCAGCAAACACTCAGCTCCATTCAGTTGCCCTGGCTCCATCCCGCAAGGGATTATGGGGTCATTAAAAGGAGATGATTCCCAGTGAGTATATATTCTCATTCTGTCTCTTTACCAAATCCCCCAAGGTGGGAATAATGCTTTGTGTGTGTGTGTGTGTGTATGTGCATATGTGGTCTCTCTCTCTCTCTCTCTCTCTCAATGTATTATATAGGGGATGTGCTTCCTGTAACATATGGAGGAATCCTACCACATTCTAGCTGGAATTGAGTGTCACCTTGGTCTAAATGGGTCCTTTATGTTACCAACGTGTTTGTGTTTCTCTAGTCTTTTAGTTCTGGTTATCCTCAACATGATGCTGTTCTACCGGCTGTGGTCTCTGGAGCACACAGCCCGAACCGTGGAGTCATGGCAGACGTATGTGCTCTCCAATGGGTGAGAAAGACCCATTCATGGGAAAGAGAAAATGGGAGACTAATTTTCCTACTCTTAGAGATTTTGAGAATTTAATGCAAGCTAATGTAGCAATATGGGGACATGGTGGCTTAGTGGCTAAGTCGCTGAGCTTGTCGATCAGAAAGGTCAGCAGTTCAGTTTGAATACCTAGCGCTGCGTAACGGAGTGAGTTCCTGTTACATGTCCCAGCTTCTGCCAACCTGGCAGTTCGAAAGCATGTAAAAATGCAAGTAGAAAAATAGGGACCCCTTTGGTGGGAAGGTAGCAGCATTCCGTGCACCTTCTGCATTTCGTCATGCTAGCCACATGATCACGGAGATGTCTTCAGACAGCGCTGACTCTTCGGCCTTGTAACGGAGATGAGCACCACCCCCTAGAGCCGGAAACGACTAGCACGTGTGTGTGAGGGGAACCTTTACCTTACCTAATGTAGCAATAGCACTTAGACTTAGGTACCACTTCATAGTGGTTTACAGCACTCTGTAAGAGGTTTACAGAGTCAGTATGTTGTCCCCAACAATTTGGGTCCTCATCTTACTGACTTTGGAAGGACAGAAGTTTGAGTCAACTGAGAATCAAACTCCTGACAGTGGAAGGCAGAGTCAGCTTGCAATACTGCATTCAAACCACTGCACCATCACAGCTCATGGATTTGGGGCCCTGAATTTTCTCAAAAATCTTGGCAAGATGCAGTTTGAATTGAGGGAAAGAGGGAACAATCTTCTCAAGGTAGCTTATTGCCGGTTTAATATAATTTAGCATTTATGTCAAGAAATAATTAGCCCCTGGAAGAATAGCAATGAAGGCATTGAAAAAGATATTCTGATGTCTTGATGAGCCAATATGTACAGACATTGGACTATGCAAGCAGTGAGTTTCCTTGGGACACCTTATAGAAGTTAAAGTTGGACTTTGAAGCAGCAGCTTTGGATCTTAGCTATTGGACAACACTCCTTGAGAATATTATGGAGAGCCAAGAAAATCAGCTATAGATAGATCACAGAACAAATCTGTTCAAGCCTTCTCACTCAACATACAAATAGCCAGATTCAATTTTTCGTATTTTGGACACCTTATGTAAAGACAGAAGCCCCTTAAGAAGTTAATCATGGTGAAAAAGCTGGAAAGAGAGAGACAAGAGGATGATCACCAGTAAGGTAGATGGATTCAATTGCAATGGTTACACATTTGGAAGAACTGAAGGAGAAGGGTGGGACAGATTATTCCAGAGAAGGTCTGTCTATGTGACTGCTTAGAATAGATGCTGACTTGATGGTACATAATCCCACCAGTCCATCAATAGCATTTATGCTGGCTGGGGAATTCTAGGAGTTGAAGTCCACATATCTTAAAGTTGCAGAGGTTGAGAAAGAGCATAGCTCTGCTATGAAAATGTTTTAAAATTAGACAAAATTAAATCAGGTATATTTATACCTGTGATGCTTTTGAACTCTAAATCAAAGCCAATAATCATTTTGACCATTTTGCTTTGCAAAATCTTTATGCTTAAAATGTAAAAAAATGTAGTGATAACAAAATTGTATCTTATTGTTGAAAGGCTGGGTATAAATCAATAAAGACATAACAGAAACCAAAACAGATACAATTGGAATGATAAACATATCTATTATCAGAATATTTTAAAGCAGGTCAGGAATCCTCAAAAGGAAGCCAAAATTATTTACATTCCTGGCTGAGTTATATCTTCAGTGGTAAACCAAGATTTGACACTATGTGAAACAATGATGAATTATGCAGCATATTTAAAAATAATTATTGTAACTGTAAAGGTTTTCCAGTGCTAAACAGTGATTAACTTAAGACTTAAAATTTGTTTTGAGCACAACTTTGGAAAACATGCTGTCTAACATTGAATGCTCTGGGCTATTGCCTGGAAAAGCATAACATAATTCAAATAAACATGTCAGGCTTTTAGTCTATCCCTAAGGAGGACAGAGAATCAATTCTTTTAAGTGAATTTATCTTATAGCTAGGATAAAACAAAGAAAGGATACCACTTTTCTGGAGGAAAAATGAGATATAAATGTATGTTAAGCAGGTGGATGAATACCGAGGGTCAGTAAATTATTTGAAATACTATGCGACAGGATTTAGGAAGCTGATATCCTTTGCCTTTCTATAGCCCAGTGGTCCCCAGCCTTTTTTGTACCAGGGATTGGTTTCACAATTATTCATTCTTCCATGGACTGGTACCTGAGTTACGTGAGCTCTTTGTTCAAAGCTGCCCCCACCCTTCGACGAAACTAAGGCGTAAGGATTCCTTCAGCATCCAAACGCTGCTTTCCAACCGAAAACCCGTAAGCAACTGAAAACCCATAAGCACTGTCGAAACAAGATGGCGGCGCCCCACCTTTGCGGCCCGGTACAAAATGATCCACGGACTGGTACCGGTCCGGGGACCAGTGGTTGGGGACCCCTGCGATAGCCAATAGAATTAATTAATTGCTCTCTAATAAATGTAGTCCTCTGAGTAGAATAAAATAGAATATACAATAAAACAATATAAAACCCAATGAAAAAATCCCACAGGACAGTAACCGAGAGAAAATCATTGGCAATAAAGTGCTGTGAACTTCCCACAGTTTTTAAAATGCTTGAGCCAATGAAATGTTTTTTGTTTGACATAATGAAGCTGTAAGATAGGTACCAGAGTCTTTTGAGGAAGCATTCCTAAAACTTGGATCCTGCCATGTTTGGAAGGATGCTTGAGAAAAGTTTTCAGATGAAGTCCATCCATCAAGATTGACCAACCAAGAATTGGATGTGTCTTGCAAGCTCCAGAAACCCCAGGTCAAGCTGATTTTCTGATAGGTCTAGCTTGCTTCTAAAATAGAATTATAACCTTCCCTCCATACCTCTAAAGCCCAAGAGCTGTCATGGTGCAGTGGTTAGAATGCAATATTTCAGGCTAATTCTGCTGACTGCCAGCAGTTTGATTTTCACCAGCTCATGGTTGACTCAGCCTTCCATCCTTCTGAGGATGGAATGAGGACCCAGATTGTTGGAGGCAATAGGCTGATGATGTAAACCACTTAGAGAGAGCTGTAAAGACTATGAAGCAGGATATAAATCTAAGTTCTAGTGCTATAAAATCTCACCCCCTCTGGTATGTTTTTAGCCATAAAACAAATTGCTATTTTAAAAAGATTACTGAGAAGAGAATATAGCTTCTGGCAAAAGGTTGCTCCACCAGCCTTAGAAACAGGGGAATTAGGCTCTGGAAGGCCAACTGGCTTCTACATTAGTGATGGGTGTGATCATTCATAGGAAGTGAACTCAGGGAGCGGGTACCACTGCTGATCCATTGCAGTTAAGAGATTTCTGTCTCCTTCTTGCCTGGCAGGAAGCTTCCACAGACGGCCTCAGAATGGGCAGAGATTTTGGAGTTGCAGAAACAGTTCCATAGTGTGGAGGTGCAAAAGTGGAAACAGATCCTGAAGGCATCAGTGGAACTTCTGGATGAGGTTTGTTCTCCAGTCTGAATGTTCCTCCAGTCCAGCTAAGCTCTTAGAAAATGTGAGAAAGGATGCTCCAACCCTTGGTTTCCAGAAGCCCCTTTTTAGAGCCAGAGATTTCCATCAGATGTTGACCATACAGAGGATATTAAGATATATCAGACTTCATTCCTTCATCATTGTTCGGCCTGATGGATGTTGAAGTTCAAATGGGAAGGAAGGCACCAGAGTGTTTACCTCTAAAACCAAAAATTTTGAAACCAGCTTTTTAAACTTCAAAGCAAGGATTCTCTTTCTGAGGGATTCTTGGAGGCACCAGTGATGGGAGGAGCGCAGATTCCCCATCCATACTTAACAAAAAGACAGAAAATCTAAAATCTTGGGATATGGAATTGGGTACCCAACATTTACACTTGACTATGAACTGCTATGGTGACTATTTAACCAAATCTTTAATACCCTAATTCTCTTTCACTGTGTTGAAACAATTGTATGGGCAGTATAGTCTTATCACCTCTGGAAGTCACAAGATTGCATAAGGCTGGCCTAAGACTCATTTACGTGTGGAGTACAAACATGCGCTGAAATGCTGACGGGATCTTTGCCCATAGGTTGGGTTCAGCCAGGACTTTAATATTAGGGGACTGGAGGGTAAAACATATGAAGAACGGTTTCAGGAACTGGGTATGTCTAGTCTAATGATAAGAAGGACTAGGGGTGACATGATAGCAGTCTTCCAATATCCGAGGGGCTGCCACAAAGAAGAGGGAGTCAAGTTATTCTCCAAAGCACCTGAAGGCAGGACAAGAAGCAAAGGGTGGAAACTAATCAAGGAAGAAACAACTTAGAACTAAGGAAAAATTTCCTGAGTGAGAACAATTAATCAGTGGAACAGCTTACCTCCAGAAGTTGTGACTGCTCCAACACTGGAGGCTTCTAAGAAGATACTGGATAACCATTTGTCTGAAGTGGTGTAGGGTTTCCTACCTAAGTAGGGGGTTGGACTAGAAGACCTCCAAGGTCCCTTCCAACTCTTATTCTATTCCAATATCTTTGGTTGATGGTTCAGCAGTGTTTTGTGAAATCAACCAGTTCTGCCTTGTCCAATGAAATGTGGAGTTTACTGTGTTACATTGTGGGATTCGTTGTTTGGTTTTGAAATAAACAATCACCAGCCAAAAACTTCCAAGAGAAAACAACGGTAATTTTATTTATTGCTTTGCAAAGAGGGTGCCCCTCCCTTGCACATGCGGGTACAGTGGACACACTCTAAATTGGGTGTCAAACTCAAGGCCCACGGGCTGCATCCAGCTCACGAGGTGCTTAGATCTAGCCTTAGGTGCTGCCCTGGAAACAGCAAAGGACTAGCCTGCGGTGCTTCTGCCAGCGAAAATGGGGATTGGGAAGGCTGCACATCGCTATCCCAGGGCTCATTTTCAGCCACAACAGCTACTTGCAGTCCTCTGCCAGTGAAAATGGAGCTTTGGGGGGGGGGGGGGGGGGGCTGCGTGCGACTCCCCTGAAGTGTCATTTTTGCTGGCAGAGGGTTGCAGGAGGCTATCGCGGGTAAAAACGGGGCCTAGGAGCCATTTTCGTTGGCAGATTGCTCGGCCCATCATAGGTGCCCTTGACACAAATGACGTCATTCTGGCTATGCTCCCAGCGAGGCCCACCCCGGCCCCCTGAGGTAAAACACAACCTTGATGTGGCTCAGTGAAATGGAGTTTGACACCCCTGCCCTAAATTATCAATATGTTTGCCTTATATTCCCTATTGTGATTCCAAATTTACCTCCCATCTTTTCCTCATTGGCTTAGTACTCATGCCGTCATAACCTAACCGAAGCGTCAGAAGTGAATAACTATCTCCGCCCCCTAATTACATCTCCCACTGCTCTAATTCTACCACCCCCTGCTCCCTTTTATTTTTATTTTATTTTTTGTTTTATTTTATGACCTTTTATGACCTTTTATGGTCTTAGTTCTTGGAGGTTGTCTCTAGAGCAGGGGTCTCCAACCTTGGCAACTTTAAGACTTGTAGACTTCAACTCCCAGAATTCCTCCTCCAGCCATGTTAGCTCAGGAATTCTGGGAGTTGAAGTCCACAAGTCTTAACCTTGCCAAGTTTGAAGACTCTTGCTCTAGAGCCATGATGGTGAACCTATAGCATGCGTGCCACAGGTGGCATGCAGAGCCTCAGGCAAACTTACCTGACAGCACATGTGCGTGCCTCACAGCTGATTTTTGGCTAGTTTAAGGCTTTTTTCGACTTCCCCAGAGGCTTGAAAAAAGCCTCTGCAGGCTTTGCAGAATTCATCATTTCCTGTAATACTGGAAGTGACAAACAGGCTTATTATTTGGTCTGCAAAGCCAGCAGAGGTTATTTTCAAGCCTCTGGGAGGCTGAAAAAGACCTCAAACTGGCCAAAAATCAGCTGTGAGGCGCAGTGCAGGTAAGGGGGTGGTGGGAATGCGCGTGTATGCGCAGGCGGCGTGGCGGGCATGCACATTGCCTTCTGGGTGTTGGCACGCAAGCCCAAAAAGGTTAGCCACCACTGCTCTAAAGTAACTATCAATCAGGAAATTCTAGTTAAGGCTGGTTTTTAGTATAGCAGAGGCCTTGCTACATACAATTCTCAAGCTTCAGCCTAGCTCGTGAGATTAGAAACGTACACGATATATATTTTCTTCCTAGGCTAGCATGTCTTCTTACCGTTCTGCAAAAATAATCAGCTCCGTTTCCCACAACGTAAACACAACAACCCTAGCTTCTTTCTTGTTGGTTGGTGCTAGGCTTTCCTCTCTGGGGAATAACTTATTCTTCTCTTTCCACCAGATGAAGCTCTCCCTTGAGAAGTTGCAGCAAGGCATCATGGTGGCAGAACCCCCGTTGGAACCAGAGTGAAGGCACAGTACCTTCCTCTCTCTCTCTCTTTTGAGAAGGTTGCTGAGTTATCAGAAAGAAGGCTCCTGAGATCCATCTCAGAAACTGTTGAACTAGTGGCGTGGACATCCTGTGGGAGGAGACAGCACTGGGCTCCTCGCCAGATCCATCACCTTGGACATTATCCTCAAGAGTTGCCACTGGTAGCAATGGATCTCTTGGTTTTTGCCGGGAACATCTTTCTTGGACCATTCTCCCTGAGATAGTTCCTGTAGGGACTTCTCTTTATCCCTTTTCCCACTTCAGTGCTATTTTTATTGCACCCAGGACCCTCTGAGAATCCTTGATTTTCCTGTATCCTGGCACTGGTCCTTTTATTTTTCTTTCCCCCAGCTATTGTTTGGGGAGGAAGGGATCAGTTTTGGGGAAGGGGATGGCCTCTGGAGCTGGGATCTCTCTTTTGCTCTGAAACTTCACTCAGCAGCTAAGACACCCTAATGGAGGACAGCAAAGAACCCAGTCCTGCCATTCTCTTAGTCTGCCTCTCTAACGCACAAGCGATCATGAACTGACTCGGAGCGAAAGCAAATCAGAGGCGTGTGTGTGTGTGTGTGTGTGTGTGTGTGTCATTCCTTCTTCAGCTCTCTTCCCTGCTGCTTCCCTACCTTGTTTTTCCTACCATTCAGTGGGTTGATTTGTCAGCGTTGTTAAAAGGGATTTTCCCAACCAATTTCCTCCGATAGAGTAAAGGCATGTCAGGCCCACATTTTCAGACACAGAAAAAAGCAGGAGTCTGGACGACAGCATCTTCTTGCTGATGGCATCTATTTACCCAGAAAACTTTCTGAACAAGGCGTTCATCTTTGGAATATCCCTGGAGCTTTGAAAGATACTTTACACCAGCAATTCTCTTTACATACCTAAACACTGGAGTCCAGTCCAACCCTTCTTTTCAGAGTAGTATTTGACTTATGAAAGGTATGCGCTGAGTTCTGCTCTTGGACTTGTATTTATGCAACATTAAACCCAAATGCCTGGTGAAAAGAGCACACCTGTTTTCCCCACCTGTGCATAGTCAGTCATAAACATAATGCAGGGTTTCTAATCTTGACAGCATTAAGATATCTGGACTTCAACTCTCACAATTCCCCCAATCAGCATGGGGGAACTCGGGACTGAAGTCCAGACATCTTAATATTGCTAACATTGAAAAAAAACATGACTTCACGGTGTGCAATCTGAACCAGAAACAGTCATCATTTGAGACAGATTGAAAATGGATTTTGCAGCCAAGGCATGTTACAGATTTAAGTATTCCGTAACCTCAAATGGCACACTTTTTTTTCAATTTGGAAGAAAAACGGTATGAACTATACACACACACACACAAGAGTTATTGAGAGGATGGGCAAAGTGCTAATGTTTGTTCTCGTTCACCGGGCATTTGGTTTGGTGTGCCATGCAAACCAAGACAATTTAGTTCATTATTCTCCAAATGGTGCTTTTTAGGGAACGTTGCATCTGGGCGCGGTCAAGAACAGTGGTTCCATCTGGGTTTTATTTTTTTAAACCCTGTGCAGCATGCCACATGTGCCACACCAGAGACTCTCTCATCAGTCTCCTAGACAACAGCTGGGCCTTTGCCTTCGCACCAAGAAGCTGTATTGTCTATATAAAGTTTCACTGCCAATCTCAGCCTCTAAGCCCTTCAAATATACTGCCGGCAGCAGGGAGGGGGCATTAAATCTGCCCCCTCCTGGAGAGGGGGTTGTGTGTCTGTCAATTCTGTGTTCCCTTCCCCGAACCAAAAAAAAAAAAACCTGGAAGAGCCAGGTTTTAGGCCCTCTCCCTTTTTTTTACCCTTCCCCCATTAAAAGTTGGGTTGGAAAGGGAGAGAGGGAGGGGCAGTCTCTTTCTTTCAGTTTTGTAGATCTGTTCAGTATTAATAATCCAGTGTGTTTGCAGTTCCAGAAAAATGCTGGGGCTTATTTATTAAGGAGTGAAATAAAGACTGTGGATTGGAGTTTGCCATGTCCTCATGTGTGTCCTTTTTGATGAGGGATGCGTTTTTTAAAAATGTTTCATCGAAATATCCCTGCCTTGCTTTTTTCCCCCTGGGCATGCTTGCAAGACTGAAGTCAGCCTTTTAAAATAGGCTAGTTTGGGAACCAGACACCACAAGAATGACTGGAATTTCACTTTATTGTTGCAGTGTGCGTTGTGTCAGAATCTTGAAAACCCTTCTACCTTCTTATAATGAAAGTCAAGCTGGGGTTATCTTGAGTTTCTTTCTCATCCCTTGTTCTTTCCCAAAACTTAGCAGACGTTTGTTTTAACTGTTTTTGTATTCCAGTTTGTGTGTGAGGTGGACAAAAACAGGATTGAAATGCATGTCCCACCCCTTTTGCACATGTGCCATGATGTCAAAAGGGATGGAGCTCACAAGCAGTGTAAGAATAATCTCGGAAGACAGATAGGCAATATACTGGTCACCACACATACACACACACACACACACACACAAATAAATCATCAAGATTTTCAGGATTAGCATCTTGGGGCTTGTGCAGGCAAAGACAAGCAAACCCTTGTGATTTTCCAGGAGTTCCTAACCAACAGACTGAAAAACTTTTGCCATTTAGGAGGTTTTTTTTAAAAAAAGCATAGCTGTTACAATTTGTGCTGTCTAAACACATAAATCCCATAATGATACTTGGTTCTCCTTGCACATTATTGTCCAGCAAATGTGATCAAGTCAAATATTTGTGGTCAAGCCCCAAGACCAGCATTCATACCAAAATAAAATTAAACTATTAACTGCAATGGGTTAAAGAGACATAGCATACTACAATGAGCCCCAAAACAAAATTTACACAAAAGAGAAACAGTATCTCTGTATTCCTTCCCCCCCCCCCCACCCTTGTTGCTGATTAAAGGCCTGGAGATTAAAACATAGGAAGAATAGTTGTATGATTTGGGTTTGGCTAATCTAGAGAGAAGGAGTAAGGGTGACATGATAGCAATATTCCAGTATTTGAGGGGCTGCCACAAAGAAGAGGGTGGGGAATCAACTTATTTTCCAAAGCACCTAAAGGCAGGACTAGAAATAATGGTTGGAAACAAATCAAGGAGAGAAGCAACACAGAATTATGGAGAAACTTCCTAAAAGTGAGGACAATTAAGCAGTAGAACAGCTTTCTTTCAAAGTTGTAGATGCTTCATCGCTTGAGGTTTTTAAGAAAAGACTGAACAGTCACTTGTTTGAAATGGTATAGGCCACTTCCAGTTCTATTCTGATTGATTGAATTAATCTAGTCAGGAAATTACCTTTGCCCATGTGCAGAGTGTCATTCTCTGCCTAACCAACTAGGCTTGGACTAAGACTTTGTCAACTTTCAATCAGTCAGTCAATCAATCAATTAGAATAGTGCTGGAAAGGATCTCAGATGTCTTCGAGTCCAAAGGCAAGCTGTTCCACTGGTTAATTGTTCTCACAATTTCTCAATTCCAGGTTGCTTTTCTCCTTGATTTGTTTCCATCCATTGTTTCTTGTCCTGCCTTCTGGTGCTTTGGAAAATAAGTTGATCCCCACTTCTTTGTGGCAGCCCCTCAAATACTGGAAGACTGCTATCCTGCCACCCCAGTCCTTCGGCAGCAAAACAAAAGGACAATATTGGGCTGGAGAGGATATAAAGGAAGAGATCCGAAATTTAATCTCTCCCCCTGTTGGAAGAAATAGCCTTCTGGGTTCAGTTCCAAGTGGGGAAGAAAGACACTGGAAACATGGTAAAAGGATGGTTTAATGGTGGACAGGATCACATGCCTTGGGTGAAGAAAGAAAGAAAGAAAAAGAAAGAAAAAGAGAGAAAGAAAAAGAAAGAAAGAAAAAGAAAGAAAGAAAGGCTAATATGCTGAGAGTGCAATTGTTTTATACCCTCTGTTGGGGTTTGAATTTGAGCTTGTATTCTGATAGGTTGTCAGACTCCCTTGGGGCCATGCAGGGGCAACTCTAGGATGTCCTGAGTCCCAGGCTTGGTTGAGCCTTGTTGGATGATGATGTAATGAAAGGGCTTTGGGCAATTCCTATTATAGGTCTACCTGGAATAGATCTTTGTTATGTAAAATAGACTGGCCTAGTCCAGAGTAATCATCCATTAGCAAAGGTGGGGAGGGTGGGGGCTGAGTTTCTGCCTCTTTGAGTTTCTACTTTTCTTTTTAGGGGAAATATTCTGTCTTTTTAGGATATCCTAAAATATTTCATTTTCCTAGGAGAGGGGTGGCTTTTAACTTCCAACACCCCCACTCTCCCAAGTGAAACTATCAGGATTCATTCCAGTCTCCTAGACCACCACAATAACCAGGGACACTCTCCGGGATGTTTTTTTCATATACTTCACAACCAGCAGTTTGGGGAAACAAAACCTTTCCTTCCGGTCAACTGGACCTCCACCTTGTTATTTTACAGGGGGGGGGGGTGGTTTATCTGTGCCAATCAGCAGTTCCAACTGAGGATTGGCCTGAAATGGTCTAGACCAGGGGCTGCCAATTTTTTGGACCTCAGGGATCACCAAACTCATAATTTTAGATCCCACGGACCAGAGACCCTGGGAAAATCCCCAAAAAACTCTGCAGGAAAATTCCCCACCCCATTTTCCTACTGATCTATTTTTTATTTGGGATCGCAGGATACCGTCTCCAGTTCTGTTCTCAGGGGGAGAAAGAGAGAGAGACTTTTGGCTTCATGCAAGGAAAACAGCAGAAGCAGTAGAAGTCTTTCTTTCTCTCCCTCAAACTCCGCCAGAAATGAGTCTTTGTGATGCCTTGCAGGGTCCCAAAGACTCATTTCTAGTGGAGTTTAGGGGAGAGAAAGACTTTAGCTGCTTTCCTTGCATGGAGCCAAAAGCAGAAGAAAGAAGCGGAAAAAAGCAGCCCAGTGGCCAGGCAAAGTGCGTGGGGTGTGTGGGGCAAGTTCCCTCCCCCCCTCTGCCCTTTCCCCCCTCTCCTCACTATCTCAAGTTGTTCGCAATGCAAACAACACAAGGCTTGTGTTCCAATGGGCCATATGGGCAGCACAGCCTTGTGTTCCCATGCAGCCTGGATTAATTGCTTTGGGGGTGACATTTCTCTGCGGACCACCAAAATTTTCTCGCGGACCACCAAAATTTTCTCGCGGACCACCAGTGGTCCCCCCGGCCCACTTGTTGGTGACCCCTGGTCTAGTCCAGGGGTCTTCAACCTTGGCAACTTTAAGCCTGGTGGACTTCAACTCCCAGCAAAGCTGGCTGGGGAATTGTGGGAGTCCCCTAGGCTTACAGTCGCCAAGGTTGGAGACCCCTGGACTAGACTCTAGACTCGTCTCCTTCTCGAGCAGAGGGCTGGACTAGACAACCTCTAAGGTCCCTTCCATTCTCTCTTCTGATTCAGTGATTGAACAGTGTGTGTGTGTGTGTGTGTGCGCGCCTCGGGACGGGCTCTGCAGCCACTGCAGAGAGTGACGCATCCCTCCTCCGCCTATGGTCGTGTTTCCATTCCCCCCACCCGTCCCCCCGCCGCTCCGGCTGCTCCTTCCCCTTCCCCGCTCACGTTCCGATCGCCCCATTTCCCAGACGCGGGCGCGTTGAAGCCACTGGCGGGGGCCCAGCCCGGCTCGCCTGGCCTCCCTACCGGTACCTTCCCCCCCCCCCCCACTTCGATCTTTAGGCCCGCGTGGCTCCCCCCCCCCCTTGTTGCTGCGCCGCCGCCGCCGCCGCCGCCGCTGCTGCAATGCATCAAGTTTGCCGGCGCCCGCCTCCTCCTCCTCCTCCTCCTCCTCCTCCGCCTGGCGCACGCTTTGATTCATCCCTCCTCGCCCTGTCCAGCAGCGAGCCAGAGCAGTTCCCGGGCGGCTCAGCCTCTGCCGCAGCGGTGCGCGCCGCCGGGCAAGGCTAAGGCAAGAGCAGAAGGGTGGGGGTGGGTGGGAGTAGGTCGCCTCGGGGCCGGAGGAGAGCAGGTGGGGTGGGGTGGGGTGGTGGTGGTGGGGCGGAGAGAAGCGAGGAGTCGCCCAGCCAGCGGGCGAGTCATCATCCCCGCCGCTCGGGCACGATCCCCTTCCGCATCCAGCGCAGGCAGGCAGGCAGGCAGGCAGCTCCCCCGTCCAGGTTTCCTTTCGCCGAGCCCAGGCTCAGCCAGCATATCGGAAGGCGGGGACCGCAGTCGCTCCGACCGCTTCCCGCGCAGCCCGCCAAGGTTTCGGTCAGCCAGCTCGAGAAGAGGCTCCATGGATCCGGCCCTCTCGAGTCCCGCGGAGGAAGCACCTGCCCGAGGAGGGAGCGGCTGATCTCGGGCTCCTCCTGGGCGGCAGCGGAGAAGCTGCCTTTTGCCAAGGTCTTGCTTGGAGAAGTGGCCCCCCGCTTCTCTCTCTCTCTCTCTCTTTAAGGGAGGGGGCGTCCAATTTGGAGAGGAGCGACCCTCCTCCCAATTGAGAAAAGGCCCCGGGAAGACCGCGCGGGCTGAGGTGGGGGCTTCATCGCGGCCGCGGAGGAGCCGCGACCTTCCGGCCGTGCAAGAGAGGGCCGCAAGGCGGCACCTTGTCACTCCGGGCGCACCTTGAAGGCGAAAGGACGCGGGAGCGCGGGTGGCCGAGCCCCGGTCGGCGTGACCGGGAGGAGCCACCGCCGTCGCTGCCTCCTTGTCCATGGCTGGCTGAAGAAGGGGGACCCGGTTGCCGCTCGCCTTTCTTCGGACCCATCCCAACTTTTATGGCTCCCCCAGCAGCCGGCCGCCTCCTCTGCTTCTTGGTGCCATCTCGTTCCCCGGCTTGGGTCCCTCGCAGACCCGGGGCGACGGGGGCAGCAAAAGCAGCAGCGGCAGCCGTCGTCGAGGAAAGGAGTGGCGGAGCGCCTCGTGCGGCCGACGTCCGTGACGATCCCGGGCAGGATCGGGTGTCCGAAGCAAGAGCAGGTGGATCCGGCCGGGACATTCCGAACAGCCGCGGTGGGGTTTCCTTCAGCGAGCTATAAATACCCTCGCGGGGAAGATTCTTTGACCAGGATCGTCTGACTGTCGACCGCAAGAGATTGCTTGGAAAGGGCGGGACGAGCCCACCGAAGCGGGGCCCACCTCCCCCGGCCGAGAAGGGAGCGCACCCTGGAGCCGGATCCCTCAGCATGGCCGCCCTGCGACCTGCCTCGCTGCTGCTCTGCCTGGCCTTGGGTGAGTTGGACATGCCGGGGTAGGGGCGGGGGCTTGAGAGAGAGAAGGACACGCGTGACGTGGGGATGGCGGGTCGGTTGGAGAAGGTCCGAGGAGACGGCGCGGGACTCCCGGAGGGTGTATTGAGAGGCCCGGCAGAAATGGCGAGTCTTTTTCCCCCCTTGAAATCCCGCCCCTCGGGCCGTGCGTGGACGCTGGCGGGCTCAGGCCTTGTGGGGATAGGATGATGGGCCCCTCAGCCTCGACCCAGGCCGCCTTTTCTCCTCAGAAGGCCTCTCGGTACCTAATTTGGAGGCTTTCTGAACGGCGCAAGCAGGTAAAGTCTCCGGGAAGGCCTCTTGCGCTTTGCTTCTCTGGGCCTTTTT
This sequence comes from Laticauda colubrina, assembly GCA_015471245.1. NCBI lineage: Eukaryota > Metazoa > Chordata > Lepidosauria > Squamata > Elapidae > Laticauda > Laticauda colubrina. The sequence continues at coordinate 877,565 of BLBF01000072.1, forward strand.
CGTGCCAAGCGAAAGGAAGTGTTCAATCCGGGATGCCCTCCTTTTTCTGCTGGTTTTAACAGATTAAGAGAGTTGGAAGGGTCCTTGCAGGTCATCGAGTCCAACCCCCTGCTTCTCGACCAAAGGTTGGGCCTGGACTTCTGGATCTGTGTGATATGTAGGCTTGGATGGGACTCATGCAATCGCTTCCCCCCTCCCCCCAAAACACTTTTGCATCTTTTTTGGGATGAGGGGGTTTTGTCCCCTAAAATCCAGTCCAGGGTCTCTTCTTCACTGCAGAAAACCTAGAATTTCTTGCAAAGGAATGAAATCACAGCAGGTGGGTGGAGGAAGAAAATGGGAAACTTAAAAGATGCCGGAAATTTGAAGGGGGCTTCAAGGTAGTCAGGGGAGCCCTACTGAAGACAGGAGGCTTATGCCATGCAGGTAGGATCAAGGACAATTCAGAGCAAAGACCGCCAAACACAAATTTCCTTCTGACTCAAGAAAGGGAAATTGTCTTTTGAAACCTGGGATTTCCAGGGACAGAGATGTGCAAGGATGGCAACCATGCTGCAGTCAGATTGGCAAGGCAATAGAAGAAATGTTTATTTTTAATTCTGGAGGCAAAATATAATTGGAATATATAATTGGAAAATATAATTTTCACTAACTCGCACCTCAGTTTCTTTTAACTGTTCAAAGAAAATGATAAATAATCTGCCTCATTCCTGTAGCCTAGGCCTTGCAATGTCAGTTCTCCCTCCCCCCCCCCAAATAATGCACACTAAGGCCATCTCTTACATCAGTTGAAGCTGCGTTGCTAGCAAACTCTTAATGCATTTAAAGGTAGCCTTCCTTGTTTTTTTTATGGAGTGTGTATGGTGAGACAGGAGGGTGTGCTTCCCATTTCTTCCCTTATTTTCCACAGTTTCCAATCTTGGATTTCCTTATCGATTTCAAAGGCTGCTTGGAACCTTCTCTTCATCAGTCCTTTGGAAAGATAAAAGTTATTTTCTGGTCCAGAGAAACATATGCCTTACAGTGAAATTTGGCCTTCAGATGCCTAAGCCCTGCAGCCCACAATCACAGGAGATTGGAGGCATTCTATAGAAGGTTGTGAGACTTTCCTTCATCTGGGGAAAAAAGTCTGGTTTTCCAACTTAACAATTTTTATTAAAAGGCATACATCCCATGACCTAAAGCTCCCTTCGTCAGATGCATCTGATTCTACCAGATCTGATTAGATACTACCAGACTCCTGATATATTTTTTTGTGACAGTAGATAAACACAGCTGTCCTCCTACAATGTCATCATCCTGCAAGAGTTGGAAAATAATTAAACACTTGAACAACAACCTCTTCTTTCTCTTATCCAGGAATAGAATGGAAAATGTGTATAGTACGGTCAATTCCCAACCTGCTAGGTAGAAACAATTTTTAGCATCAGTTTTTACTTATTTCCAGTTGTTCCTATTTACAACCTACAAAGCAAACCCACTGTAGACAAAGCTGATGGTTGGTGGTAACATTTTTAAAACCATTAAAAGAAACAGAAGGAGAATATTACAATTGTAGAGTACAAAATAAATAAATAGATAAATGATAGATACACAGTATAACATAGCCTGGGATTTTAAAAACATATACTCTTCAGTTTAAGACAAAAACAAAACCAATTAATAAAGAACTGAATTAAAATAAAATAAAGCATGTCATGAGAAGGTATGAAAGTAATTTGGTTGAAGGTCCTTATATAACTATTTTTCAAACTTGGCAACTTTAAAAATGTGTGGATTTCCACCTCCAGAATTCCATGCTTTCTGGGAGTGAAAGTCCACACATTTTAAAGTTGCTAAGTTTGAAAGACACTGTTTTAAAAGGCCTTTGAAAAGCCTGGTTACAGTGAGGGCTATGTATTTTGTTTTATGCTGCCCTTTTCTGAGAAGTTTAACTGTCTGCTTCTTAATACATAACTCCTGAAAAGTAAGTTTATTTGACAGATCATTTCCTTCATTTCTATTTCATCATGGCTAAATTTGAATTTGACACTCTGCTTTTTTCAGTCCTAGTCCATGCCAGTATTCTCTTTGCCTCCCAAATGTTCTAAGTCCCTAGTAGATACAGTATTTTGGCAACTGTTTTTCCAATTTCAATCTTCCCTACCTAGTCACCTGCAATTGGTGATTCTTCCTGGTAGATGAGTCACCCTACAAGAAACAGCTTCAGCAGAAGGACCTGAGTGTTTGGTGGAAGGAAAATTATATTGAACTCTTTTCTGGAAAGTTCTAGAGTAATCTGGTTTTCGTTGTCTGCAAGTGGGTTTAACCAATGAATAAATCAGTATTGGCATATTCTGTCAGGCCACCAGGATCTCCAAAGTGGAGTGAATGGCTGCTGTAAGATCTCTGTAAGCGTGGTTGGGTTTTTGACAGAAATTCAGAATGTGTTTCATTAAAAGTGAGATTCCTTACACTTGGCTGTTGAAAACCTGGGTTGCGAAACTTGGCAGCAAAGAAAGTGGACAAGTTCATAATAATTAAGCTTTCCGAATAATGCCATATCATTAAGCTAATTCATTCATGTGTCTATCTGTGTATCCTTTATCCTCTATCTTCTATCATCCATCTTATCCTCCATTATCCTTCTATCATTCATCTATCATATTTTTATAGCTGCCCAACTCACAGATACAATTCTAGACCATGTACAATAAAACAACCAGCTAAAACAAATAAACAGCAATAATTAACACCTATTTACACACAAATATAAATAAGACTGTGTAAGAATGAACCAGCATCTTACACACACCAACCATCTTACAGGTTCCCTGTTGCCATGGGATCCCAAGTCTCTTAAATTGGGTTTGAGGGATTTCCTAAATGGCAATAGGATCAGGACTAATTAACTGGGGAGGGGGAGTGATGTTCCAAAGAATGGGGGCCACAGTAGAAAAGGCTGTGCACTTGAATCCCCTCCGAAAGAACTTCTTAACAGAAGGGATCTATAACATGCCACTCCTGCTGGACCCCAATGGGATTGGTAGATGTAACTAGGGAGAGCCTGTCCTTCAACTTGAGTACATGTCATTTTAAATTAGAAGCTGAGTTGGGAAATGGGATGAAAGGGGGAAATGGCATGAAGCCAGAAAAGCAACATGAAGCAATTTGCTTACCTCTGCATCAGATATAAAAACTTCCACCCCTTGCACAGTGTGTTGTGTCTTCAAAATATGCTGTATTTTATGTAGCAAGAATTTAAAATTGTATAATCAATCGCTGTAAGCTCCAGTTACCTGCCGCAATTCTTGCTCACCTAGCAGTTTGAAAGCAAATGCAAGGAGATCAATAGGTATCACTTAGGTGGGAAGGTAACAGCATTCTGTGCACCTCAGCATACAGACATGCTATCCACATGACCATGGAAATGTTTTGGGACAATGCTGGCTGCCTTGGCTAAGAAATTGAGATGAACACACCTCTAGAGTCAGATATGACTGGATAGGGTAACCTTTACCTTTATAGTGAATTTATTTCTTTGATTCTTATCCTGGCTTTTTTACTTTGTGTAAATAACTCAAGGTAGAAATCATACTTAATACTCCTTCATCCTCTTATTTTCCCCACAACAACAAACCTACGAGGAGAGTTGGGCTGAGAGAGCGTGACTGACCCAAGGCCATCCAAGTGGCTTTCATGCCAAAGGTGGAACTAGAACTCATGGTCACTTGGTTTCTAGGCCAGTGCTTTAAACATTTCTCCAAAGTGACTCTCTAATCATGTAATCCTGGGTGTTAACTTTTCTTTCTGAAAGGCAGTGTTTTTGCTATAAATGGAGCCTCCACGTCTGGTGGCAATTTATCTTTAAATGCAGGGTGCCATGGAATGACAATAAAGGTAGGCTTGTAGGGATTTCCTGGAATATCTTGCTAGTATTTCTTAGAAAAAAGCTACTAAATTAGATGTACAGTAATCCTAGTAAGGCTCTTATGTTCTTTTGTGTTGGCCTCCATGCAAAGTTGTCTCTTCAGAAGGCACAGAATTGTGGTTGCTTGTCTGACAGTATTTCCTGACCTTGGAATATTGTGTGTTCTGTTTTCATTGACATTGACATTTTTTGAATACTGAAATCCCTATCAGTTCTTTCTAGAACCTTGGCGCCTTTAAGACTTGTGGATTTCAACTCCCAGAATTCCCTAGCCAGTTATGGCTGCTTAGGGAATTCTGTGAGTTGAAGTCCATACTTCTTCAAGTTGCCACGGTTAGACGCCCATGATCTAGAATGTTTTCTCCCCTAATCTAAAGCCAGTAATTTTAACTCCCCCAAGAATATTGGGACAACCTAAAATTCCTTAGCAATTCATAAATATGCTTTGCGTATATTCAAATATGCAACACACTGCTTTCTGCTCCCATTCTAAAACCAGGTTTCCATTGCAGCTGTTTGGCTCTGGGCCTGCCTCCAGCTGATTTTCTTGAAAGCATTTGGAATTAGAAGTTCCAAAGCAATTCCATTACCGAACAAATCAATGGCCTTGCTTTATGTCGTGTGAGGCTCTTTGCAAATGACATACAAATGATATCCTCTAAAAAACAAACAAACCAGTAACCAAATTCGTAGGTGCGTATTTACATCATGTGTAATGGCTCTTGTGTGCATTGGATGAAAATGCAGTTTTCTGTTGTGCAAACCAGTGTGGCTGGAGGCCACCTCTTTTACTTAGATGGCAGGATTGTGTGACTATACTGTAATGGATTATAACAATAATTAACCTGTTATGAATGTTTCCAGCAGCTTAGAGCCAATGGATCTCTTATCCTAGGCTTGTATCATGTGAGTTTATTTGCAAAAGCTTGTCTACTCTGGTCATTGGACAACTTGGTGGAGAAATATATGTTCAGTGGGGCTTATTGCTAGATGCCCAGGAATTCCAGCTTTAAAGACCTAGAATTTAATAATAACTCCTAACTGGTTAAATATTAAAATTACAGAGGAAGTAACATCTTAATAGGAAATTTAGTATCTTATTAGAGATGGGGGAAAGGAACATAATCATTTAAAAATCCTAGTAAAGTGTGTTATTATCATTAGGTAAGTTGCACATTTTTGGAAATGTTTGGTTTTTGGATGCTGCTTAAAATGAATGCTCAGCCCATTTCCAATCATTAAATTTGCAGAGCTCTCGCTCAAGTGCTGTTTGTCAGCTTATGGGGTTGAGGCCAAATGGTGCTTAGGAAGGTACATTGCATCTCAAAATCTCCCAAGTTGACAATCCTGTGCAATTCCCATAGCGGTAAATGTTCCCCTCCCGAATGTCATATTTCTCTGTCACCTTTGCAACCTCCGTGAACCAGAAATGGGGAGGAGCTTAGATTTATCTTTCAAAGTTCTCGGTTTGGTGGGTGTCTGTTGTCAAATTAAGCCATGAGTTATAGGTAGGTCCTCAATTTGCAAGCACAATTTGAGATCCAAATTTCTATGGTTAGGCAAAGCAGTTGATAAAGGGGTTATGCCTGATAGCAATAGCACGTAGACTTATATACTGCTCCACAGTGCTTTACAGCCCTTAATAAGTGGTTTACAGAGTCAGCCTCCTTCCCCCAATAATCTGGGTCCTCATTTTACCCACCTCGGAAGAATGGAAGGCTGAGTCAACCTTGAGCCAGTCAGAATCGAACTGCTGACATTCGGCTGAATTAGCCTGCATACTACATTCTAACCATCGGGAGGGAGGGAGGGAAGGAAGGAAGGGCAATAGCAATCGCACTTAAACTTATGCACTGCTTCACAGTGCTTCACAGCCTGTCTAAGCGGTTTACAGAATCAGCCCCAACAATCTGGGTCCTCATTTTACTGACCTCAGAAGGATGGAAGGCTGAGTCAACCTTGAGCCTGGTGAGATTTGAACTGCCAAATTGCAGGCAGTCGGCTGTCAACAGAAGTAGCCTGCAGTCCCGCATTCTAACCACTGCGCCACTGCAGCTCATCCAATATTACTGATATTACTTTCTCTTTTGACATGGTTGTACAGTTGTTGCAGTTGTTAGGTTAATCGCATGGTTTTTAAGCAAATCCGGCTTCCTCCATTGACTTTGCTGGTCGGAAGCTGGCTGGGAAGATCACAAATAATGATCATGTGTCCTCAGGACACTTCGACTCTTGTAAAATACATGTTGGGTGCCAAGCACTCAGATTTTTAATCACATGACTATGGGGATACTGTTATGGTCATAAGTGCAAGGACAGCCAAGTCAGTTTTTTTCAGTGGTGTTGTGACTTCAGTCTCTAAACAAATTGCTGTAAGCCCAGGACTATATATACATCACTGTAGCATTAGATAACACCCTTTCTTCTTCCTGTTTCAATGGATAATCTGTCCTTCTCCAGAAGCTGGAGTAATTTATCTGATTACAATTTTGGCAGCTATCGGAATGAGCCTCGCTGAACTCTGGGAGGTTTACTTCAGAATAAACATGCATCAGATTACACTATCTGCTCTTGCTTCTTCTTGAGATAAGTTCTTCCTTAGGCATTCAACACTCTCTTCTCTTTTTAAATTCATTTGATTTTTTTTTTTCAAAAAGCAAAACAAAGTGTGTGCCAAAACATTATTTTTTCATCTCTCTGCTTCCAGATCCATTTCTGTGATCAACATGGGCAGGTTGAAATGTTTGCGGAGATCCCAAATTTCTAAAAGGTTTGCCATCATCAGCAGGTTCACCTTTCTCTGAGTGGGAGATAGAGTTGAGTAGGTTCTCCCTCATAGAAGCCTGTGATATGATGAATATTTGAAGCAAGGGATTTGCAAAGAGATGCCTCAACATGTGGTTCTGCTACCTGGTGCTCCACAGCTGAGTTTGTCTGGGTATCCAGAGGGGCTGTAGAAATATTGATATAGTCAGAAGCATTTTTGGAGCTTTGTATAAAATGTTCTGTCACTTTTTGAGGGAAAAACAAACTCTCCCTATTAGGGTTTAAACTAAGAATGTCTGGTTAACAAAATATAAATCAGTAGCTAGAGTTAACGATAATTGGGAAGTTAATAAACTCTAGTCAATCGGAATAGAGCTGGAAGGGACCTTGGAGGTAGTCCAACCCCTGTACAAGCAGGGAGAGACCCCATATCATTCCAGACAAGTGACTGCCCAGTCTTTTCTTGAAAACCTCTAGTGATGAAGTACCCACAACTTCTGACGGTAAGCTATTCTGCTGGTTAATTTGTCCTCATTGTTAGGAAGTTTCTCCTTAATTTTAGGTTGCTTCTTTCATTGATTAATCTCCATCCATTGTTTCTTGTCCTGTCCTCTGGTGGTTTGGAGAATAAGTTGACCCACTTCTCTTTATGGCAGCCTCTCAAATTCTAGACATCTAATTTGCTAAAAACAATTGAAGGGCAAACTCTAAATGTTTTTTTTTTAAAGTGGTTTGGAACAAAATCGTGTCAAATTGTAGTCTAAGAATGGTTAGAGTTGAACTTACATCAGATTCACTTTTTAAATGAGAGAACATTGCAGCATATCCCCAAAACTTGGTTAGCTATCCTTCAGTTTTCGCTTTCCAGAATTCATACAGCTGAGGTTCTTATAGCTCCAGCAGATGAGCGAGGCAGAAATTCCACAGGGATGGATTTCTCCGTTTTGTTAGATCCACCTTGTGAATTTGGAATGCCTTTGAAAGATGTGAACTGTACAGGAGGTAAGGAATCAGGTTGAATATCAGAGGACATCTGCCAAGGTCTGCAAATTGTCCAGTCGTGCCAGCTTTGCTAGGGTTCTCCACGGCCATTGTCACCTGTGAGCAAAGTAAAAAAAAAACACACCCAGGCACATCGTGAAGAAGCGGTGAAGAAGATTTGGGGGAAAGCAGGAAGAGTGGTTGGGTGTGTAGAGAAAAGAGGGAATGGCCTTGAGGGACAGCAGGAAAAGTCAGATAAAAGGGGCCAAGAATGTAATGTGAGTATGGGTAGTCCTCAATTTGCGACTGTAATGAAACTGCCCATTTTGGTTACAAGTTATAATGTTAATTAAGCAAGGTGCCTGCGTGATCATCACCTTGCTTAATGACCTCCTACCTGTGTTCTCCCTGATACAGTTGTTAAGCAATCTTACCTGCCCTGAGCCTCCCAAGGCCTTCCCCACACCCTTGAGGCACTCCTTGCTCCACTTCCTGTCTCTAGGGTCCCTGCAGGCCTTGGGCCTGCTTCCCCCCACCCCGGGGTCTCTCTTGGCATTGGCTTTGCTTCCCATTCAGCCATCCACAGGAGCCCCAGGCTGCTCTCTCAATTTGGCTCCTGTAGGGAACCCCAATACGAGATTTTGCAAGATTCTGTTAACTATAACTTTACAATAAATTGGCCTATAGGAGTTTCAGGAGGGCTGGGGAATTCTGGGAGGTGAAATCCATCCATCTTCTTGTTGCTAAGGTTGAGAGACTGGTCTGCCTGAAAGGGCTGACATTGAGCAATACAGATTAGGTACAGAGTTGGAAAGAAACTTGTAGGTCATCTAGTCCAACCCCCCCACCCAACGAGGACATCCTATACTTTTTCTGACAGATGGCAGTCCAGTCTCTTCGTGAAAGTTTCCAGTGATGAAGTTCCTACAACTTCTGAAGGAAAGCTTTCCATTGGTTGATTGTTCCCACTGTTAGAAAATTTCCTATTTCCAGATTGAATCTCTGCTTCTTCAGATTCCATCCATTATTCCTTGTCTGGCTTTCAGGTGCTTTGGAAACTAGCTTGACCCCCCCTCCTCTCTGTGGCAGCCCCTCAAATATTGGAAAACTGCTATCATGTCTCCCCTAGTCCTTCTTTTCATTAGACTAGCCATGCCCAATTCATTGTATGTTTTAGACTCCAGTCCCCTAGTCATCCTGATTGCTCTTCTCTGCACTCTTTCTAGAGTCTCAACATCTTTTTGATAGTCTGGTGAGCAAAACTGGATGCAGTACTCTAGGTGTGGTCTTACTAAGGCTTTATAAAGTGATATTAATACCTCCCTTGATCTTGATTGTATCCCTCTGTTAATACTATTTAGGATTGCATTGGCTTTTTTGGCTGCCGCCGTACACTCTTAAGCTCATATTTAATTGGTTGTTCACTTAAGACTCCAAGATCCCTCTCATAGTTACTGCTATTAAGCCTGGTTTCACCCAGTCTATAGGTGTACTTTTGATTTTTCTTACCTAAGTGTGGAACTTTACTTTTCTCGACATTGAATTTTGTTTTGTTATATATTCTTATTCTTATTGACAAAATGCAGGAGAATATCTGAGATTCTGCATCCTTCCCTGTACAGAAAGGACCCTTGATTGGAATTAAAAATTGACATCCATGTAAGCTAAAAAAAAAAAAGTTTGCGTGAAAGATTTCCACTGTCTGAAGGGGAAACTAGCACATTTATCATTATTTGGATGTAATCAGTAGATTGCAATGGGAAAGAATTTAAAAACAACTCTGATTTTTTAAAAAGTATTCATTCCTCACTTTTCATTCTTTTTTTTTTTCTTTTTCTCTATTTTTGTTTACAAGAACATGGACATTTATTTTAGGAATGACGACAAATAAGGGTGAGATATGCATATAAGTATTAAGGTTTAGAGAGTGTTGTGGTGATTTACTAATGTTACTTCCTAAGATGACATAAGGAATCTAATTTTGTATATTAGTATATTAGTATATTTTGTATATTTTGTATATTAATTATTTAAACAATGAAGTAATAAATGTTACTTGTTACGACAACTGTAATCATTTGTTTTGTTCCCTTAAATATTTTAAAATATAAAAAAAAGGATATAAAAACTGGAGACGGGAGTTTTGATACTGCTGGATTCTAATTTTCCTGATTTCTCCTCTTTCAGTGACCTTGTGTGGAGCTGGCTGCGTGGAGGTGGATGCAGAAACGGAGGCTGTAGTCGGCCACTCTTTCAAGATCCGTTGCATTTCGTGCAAGAAGCGCAGTGAAACAGAGGCGGAAGCATTTACTGAATGGTTCTTCAAAGAAGAAGGCACCACCGACTTAGTCAAGGTGTGAGCCTTTTTTGCTGTGGCCCCCACCTTCTGGAATATTCTCCCACTAGAGATGAGGTTGGCCCCCACACACTCCTGGCCTTCCAGAAGACTCTTAAAACCTGGCTCTAATGGATGGCCTGGAGCCCTGATAGATGTGCTCTGTGCTGGAGCTGACAGATAGGGTAGAGAGGAGATTCCCACCCACGTGTCCTGAGTCCTCTTTGTCAGGGGTCTCCAACTTGGCAACTTTAAGGCTCGTGGACTTCAGTGCCCAGAATTCCCCAGCCAGCATGGTTGGCTGCAGAATTCTGAGAATGGAAGTTCTCAGGTCTTAAAGTAGCCAAAGTTGGAGACCCCCTGCTCTTGGTTATTTAATCTCCCTTAATTTTAATCATTTTCTATTCTCTTTTTGTTTTGTAATATACCCAGAGTTTCTTCAACAGTGTGATGTGTGGCCTATTAAATCAACAGATAAATGCAACCACTATTTTCCCAGCTGGCTTCTGATGAGCAAAATCAATGGGGGAAGCTGGACTTGCTTAATGACCACACGATTCAGCTAAAAAAACATAGCAATACAAATCATAAACCGGGCACAATTCATTTAATGACTGCTTTGTTTAGCAGTGGAAATTCTGGTCCCAACTGTGGTCGTAAGCTGAGGATTACCTGTAGTAAACGCAGCATTTCTACATGTGGGTTATTTAACAACAGATTTGAGTGGGGAAAGGAGAACAAGACAAATAATACCCACCTTTCTATGTCATCCGTGTGCAAATGGGCATCACAATCCATGAATTGTGGGTGGCCTATTCAATTGTATTTTTCAGCAAAAGGTGCAGAGCCAAATCACAATGAAAACATTAGCCCTGAGTTCCTTGGTCTTACCTCTGCCATGCCTTCTTCCTCCCTGCTTTCTTTCTCCCTCTGTATTTAGGAGGCTTTGGGACAAGATCAGAAATCTGAATTGATTCACTTGCAGAGGGATATTGAAATCAGGCCGAAACCTGCCTTCCACCTTAGAGTTGCAGGTTGTTAGTCTCTGATGTAGTCAATAAATTGATTATTCACTGAAGCTTTTGCAGACCAAAGCTGTCCCCTTTTGAAGTGCTCACATAGTGAACATAGATATTCTAATTTCCTACATAGTGGCAGCATGCACTTCCTCTTCCAATGCCCAGTTATTAATGGTATGGATTTTGGTTTTTCCCGAGTAGCCAAATGGATGTGATTTTGAGGGGTACTTTATGTTCGTGTGTGACTTTGTTCCAGGACATATTTTTGCAACCAGGATTTAGGATTAATCACTCCAGCAGCACCTGTATGTGCAGGTCTCCTGATGAGAAGAAGGCAAACCGGACATCCCTTATTTGAGCTAGGAGTCCAGTGGGGGCAGAACAGTTGCATGACCCATGTGCCCTTGAGTCAGCATTTCTTGATTGGTGGCTTGCAGATGCACTGGATAAACAGTTTTCCAGCTCTGTCCTCAGTTTGGCCTTTCTTATTTGCAGAGGGTGACTTGATTTCCTACAGCTCCAGTTCCATCTCTGCCCATCCCCGGAAAGAAAACAGATTTCTCACCCATCCCTTTTTCTGCTGTTCTACAGCAGAAATCTTGAATCCAACCTGCAGCTCTTTAATCTCACCCTTGGTAAATCTGCAATTCGGTCGGCACTTCCCTGAAAACAAACCCTGCTAACGTTTTGTGGGACTTTATTGTGACTTTACACTTGCGAGGTTTGCAACGTTGCTGGTAGTCCTCGATACATGAACTGCAATTGGGAGCCAGGATTTCCATTGCTAAGCAAGCAGGCTTTAAGTGAGTCACATCCAGTTTTACAACTTTTTTTCTTTTTTTTGGCCACGTTCTTGAGGGAATCGCCGCTATTGTTAAATGAACCATGAACTCATTAAGTGAGTCTGGCTTTCCCCATTGACTTTTGCTTGCTGGAAGACGGCTGGAAAGGTGACAAATGGCGATCACATGACCCCAGCACACCGCAACTATCGTAAATACACGTCAGTTGCCTGCCGCTAAAATGTCAGTTGCCTGCTGCCAAAATGGGGATCATGTGGCTTTGGGAAATGCTGCAAAGGTGATATGTGCTGTTGTAAGTTTGAATGGTCATTAAATGAATGGTTATAAATCAAGGATTATCTAGAATAATATTTTCCCTGGAATATTTTTTCTGCTTTTGTCAAGCAGGGACAAGATGGAACCATTTTAACAATGGCCCAAAGTAGAGAGTCACCCTTACTGCTGTGTAGTAAGTGGTTAGAGTGCAGTACTGCAGACTACTTTTGCTGACTGCCGGCTGCCTGCAATTTGGCAGTTCGATTCTGACTGGCTCAAGGTTAGGATACAAGCAACGAAGTTATAGTCATGTAGTCATAAGTGGGAGGAGATGGGTGAAAGGAAGGATGGGAGGATTAGTAGTAATAGTAATGTGGACTTAGTAAACAGTTGGACAGTGTTGAGGGAATTATTTGTTTAGCAGAGTGATGGCGTTCAGGGAAAAATTGTCCTTGTGTCTAGTTATTCTGGGGTGCGGTGGTCTATAGGGTCGTTTTGAGGGTAAGAGTTAAAACAGTTTATGTCAAGAATGTGAGGGGTCTGTAAATATTTTAACATTTCTACCTGAGACCATTATTTTAGTTTGTCTAATAACAGCTGTAGCCCTGTCTTTTTCTTCCAGTTAATATAGGACGCAAAGTGGTTCTCTTAGAAGAATCTTCAATCTATTGCCAGAGATGGCTATTGAAAATTGGAGTTGGGTTTTTCTGAAACCCTGACAGCTATTTCACCAATATGTTACTTCTGTTCATCAAGATCATATTATTACTGAAGGGCTGTAGTTTTTCTGTGTGCAGTAATCTTTTCTTCTGGTTCTGACTGGGTCCTCTCCCATCTTCTCTCCAGATTCTTCGCTATGATCTCGATGATAGGCTTGTTATATATGATCCTCGCTTTGAAGATCTAGTTGTGTGGAATGGTACCAAAAACATTGCAGATTTGCAGGATGTCTCCATTTTCATCCTGAACGTGACTTTCGAACACAAAGGGGAATACATCTGCAGTGTCAATCGCACGCTCCATTTTGCCAATGAGTTCTCCTATAATATCATGGTCAACAAAACCATCCACCTTGATGTGGTCGAAAAAGGTAAGCACAAAGCTGGAGCTCAAAGATTGTAGAGCAGGCAACGGTCTCTTGGCATGTTGAAGACCAGAGATGTCACACTCAATTTTATTGAGGGTTGCATCAGGACTGTTGTTGACCATGGGGGGCTGGGTGGTGTGGCCAACTGGGTGGGTGTGGCCAACTTATGTTTGGCCTGATGTTTCTGTTGTGGCCCGCTGGCCGCTGAAGGAGCTGGCAGCAGAGTTGGACAGTAGTGAGGAGATTGGGGAGGAACCTGGGCCAGTCTTGGAGGCTGGGGAGAACTCGGACGAGGGCTCTGCATCAGAGGCAGAGACGGGGTCAAGGCAGGATGGCAGTCATCAGCTACCTTCAGACTTGGATAGCAGTGAGGCAGGAGAGTTTCTGGAACCGGTTTCCAGCCTGCGCATGCACAGGGCTACCAGAAGACGAGGACAATTGAGAAAGCAGGGTGGACTCAGGAGTAAGGCCACACCTTCGAGATGATTGGCCCCTCCCATAGGACATGAAAGAAGAGCGAATGGGACATGAGCTTTTGCAGGAAGCAATTAATTCGTCAATTCAAGTTCTGTTTGACTCTGTGTCAAGTTTGGCCTTGCCCTGCGTTTGGCAATTAGTTTGGCATTCCAAGTGCGATAATGTGGGTGTTTATCAACATTCCCCTGAAAGATTGTGAAGGCTTGCAGGCTGTGAATGTACATAATTCACAGCTGTGGAAATAAAAGAGGTTTTGCCGAGACTAAAATTGTGTTTTATGCTTTCAAAGGAAGCCTAGGTCAGAACAGTTTCCTCTTCGCATTGGATAGACCGGGCCAAAGCCACATGTGCAGACCTCTTACATTTTCCAGGACAACCCCGCAAGCCATATCTGACCACACAATGGCCTTGTGTTTGACACCCCTGTTGTCGACCATTAGAGAGTTAAACATCAGATTTCTTATGAACCAGAGCATCTTTTTTTAACCACCTTACTTTTTACAGTGTCCAATCTGGCAGTTTATCAAGCAACTTATCCAACAATTCCAGGCAAAAATAAGTCCAAAGTGAGTGACGTCAGAAGGAAGGGGTGGGTTCTTGCCTAAGTTCCACCAAGGAGCATAACCAGAAGTAAGGATGGATATAGCCAGAATCAAAACAAATAGAGCCACAGATAGACTAGGTATAACAGTTCGGGGAAAATAAATGTTATGTAGACAGCCCATTGCAAACTTCTCAATTGTCCTTGAGAAGATCCAGTTCCTGGGTGGACCATAGAAAGCTGTTAAAAAAAAAGAAAAGAAAATCCACACTTCAGAGCAGGGGTACTTAACCCTAGTCTGTTGCCTGCCACTGGGCCATGGCATGACAGCAACCAGGCCGCACAAACAAGTGAAGCCCCATCCACAGGATGCAGGAAACTGTTCTGACCCAGTGCCCCAAACACGACAAACCCCCTGATGTGAAGTCAGAATAATCCTTTATTAGGAATGCCAGCAGCCCCAGCAAAAAGTTTCTTTCACAGGTTAACATCCCGCCAGATGATAAATAGTTATCTGCCACACCTATTCATCTCTGTGTGCCTGGCTTTTATTCCCCAGAGCTAGAGTGGGGCGTTGTTGACAATGGTGGCTCTTCCTTCCCCAGGATCGGCCTATAGATTTCCACTGCTCTCCTCTCCTCTCCTCTGCCTTGTGCGCAGTTGTACATCAGGCACCGGCTGTTCCTCCTCTTCTTCATCAGCCACCTCCAGACCTGGGAGATGTTGACTCTCCACCTGAGGGCTGACGAATGGCCCAGGCTCTGCCTCTGTCTCTCTCTCTCTGCAAGCTCCATTCCCTCTTTCACCTCGAAGCTCCCTCCCCGGTTGCCCTGATGCTGATCCTCCCACGCCTCCTTCTCTGATTTAGGGGCTGGAGGGACTGGAGGCCAATAGGCCACAACAGGAATGTAAAACCACTCCCCCTCTGGTCAGTGGAAAAACTTTTCTCCATGGAACTGGCCCTTGGTGCCCCAAAGGTTGAGGGCTATTGCTGTAGAGGAAATCATTGAGATGCTGGAATTCTTGTAGCTCCATTCTGTTCATCTAATTAAATCAGGTTAGAGAACTCTGAGAAACGTGACTGGAAAGAATCCCATTGAGTTTTCAGTGTTTGCCGGAGAGCCCAACAGTAAGTGGGTTCACTTCCAGGTGAAACAAGGTCATCCTTTTCATGTGTGGTCCATGAGCCACAGTTTCCCAAAACCTCAGTATTCCATTTCCATTCTAGCAAAAAGTAACCGAGTTTAGTTAACCTGGATGTCTATCTGCACTTCACACAGCCCTATCCCTGTCTTCCCTTTCATCCATAGCCAATCGGGATATGGCATCTATTGTCTCCGAAATCATGATGTACGTCCTCATTGTTGTCCTGACCATCTGGCTGGTAGCAGAGATGATCTATTGCTACAAGAAGATTGCTGCAGCGACAGAGGCAGCTGCTCAAGAAAATGCGTAAGGAGAATGGGTTAGGGCAGGAAAAGAAGCAAGGGAGAACAATATTGGAGCTTCCATGTTGTAACATCTAACTGTGTTGAGTGGTTATTAGCTACCAAGCGCCCTATAATAACCCATAAGGCTCTGGGAAGATGCTACCGATTGGATATTTTGAGTACTGATGAGCAGCTCATACAGAACCCAGACATGGCACTAAAAGAAATGTCCAAGCTGATGTTGACATTAGACATTACTCCTGGCAGCTTCTATGGCATTCTCCGTCAGCCCAACAAGAAACTGATGCCATATAGGTCATTGTAGTTGTTATCGTGACAAATATTGTCACAGGATCTTGCAATGTTGAACATGCTTTCCACTTCACTGTATCTTTGAGTTAAGTAGAGAGAGGCTTTCTGAGTTGTTTATCAAACTACGCTGAGTAGGGCTGAGATGGGACAGTGGATAATTAAGTCGGTATATACATAAGAAAGGAAAATGGAGTGGTGTGGTAGCTTAGAGGTGGAGCTCTTGTCTCACAGTCAGGAGGCCGTGAGTTTGATCCTAGGTAGAGGCAGATATTTCTCTTTCTGGGCCAATGAGAATATGTCTGCTGAACAATCCTCTGCATTGGTGACAGGAAGGGCATCTGGCCATTAAAAGACTCAGCTAGCTCCATTCAGTTGCCCAGACTCTACCCCCTGCAAGAGATTATGGGGTCATTAAAAGATGATGATACACAAGAAAGGAAAATCTCTGGACCATGTGTGTCCAGTGGGAGAGAGAGAGTATACTTGCTTTCTTTCCTAAATTGTTGACAAAGCCAAGATGTATATTTTTTTTTAAGTCATGCTTATTTCATTGATTTGCCCTTTTCAAGGACAGAACCTTTCCTTCATGGCTTGTGATTGCACACAAGCATTTGAAAAAGTGTGGGGTTCACACTTCTTAAAACCACTGAGTCACCAAGCAGCTTCTGCATGTTCACAAGGAAATTAGGGGAGCCAAAGCATCTTACAGGCTTCCAGAGGAAGACTTGATGGACCACGAATCCTGGCTTTAACCATAAGCCCCACTCATTTTTCATCCTCTCCCTCTCGGTTGGGCTCTTCAGCTTCCCGTAAATCAAGGTGTCCTGCAGCCATTACTCATCCTTCTATAATTATACTGCTGCTTATAACCCTGATTCCTCCTCATTTCATCCTTCTCCCATCACATCATGCAACAAACTGGCTTGTCACTAGCTTTGTCTCCAGTGATGGGATTCCAAAATTTTTACTACAGGTTCTGTGGACATGGCTTGGTGGGTGTGGCACGGGAAGGATTCTGCAAAATCTCCATTCCCTCCTCACTCCTGGGAGAAAGTTACTGCAAAATCCCTATTCCCTCTCCACCCCACTAACCTGCTTTCCAGCTCCGTTCTCCTGTGCAGGGCAACTAAAGAAGACCCAGCCAATCAGCTGGGACTCAGGAGGCAGAGCATAGATGGGGGCGGGGCCAGTCAGAGGTGAGATATGCTGGTTCTCCAAACTACTCAAAATTTCCACTACTGGTTCTCCAGAACTGGACAGAACCTGCTGAATATCACCTTTGTTTGTCTCCCTCACAGTGAGGAGGGGGAGTGTTCTGGAGAGTGTTCTGCTCCTAAATTAGTCACTTGATCTTATTGGGGTGCCAAAGCACATCAGGGATATTATTATTTTTTTTAAGATACTGAAGGCTGGCTTAGCATTTGGTTGTGATGAACCTCCAGCAGTTACTGGAGTTTGTCTTATGTAAGGGTGAAATGGGGAAAGGCGAGCTCAACCTCCTTTCTGAAGTGTACTCATCATATCTTTCTGTCCCCTAACAGCTCAGAATACTTAGCCATCACATCGGAAAGTAAAGAAAACTGCACAGGAGTGCAGGTAGCTGAATAGCCCAGGCCAGGCCATTGATGGGCACTGGGATTCCTGGTTTTTATAAGGTATGATCGTTATCGTCACTATCGCCTAAATGAATATCATACAGACAGTTCTCTTCTGTGCAACTGTTCAAAGTTACAGCGGACTTTTAAAAAGCCATTTACAATCCACCCTCAAAGTCTTAAAAATGGTCATAAGATAGAGTCCAGTCATGTATTATCTTGACTTACGACTACAATAACTTATGACTGAAATTCTGGGTTCCATCACGGTCATAAGTCAAGGACTACCTGTGATCTAACTGAGTGTTGATTCTGGTGATTGAATCTTAAGAATCATGAAGGTATTGCCATAAATTGTACTCTGTTCTCTTGCAAGATATGAGATTTCAAATCCAGGAACGTTGACATTTCTAAAATTTGGTAAATTTCCCTGGTATTGCATCAAGAGCTGCAACAGTATTGCTTTATAATTATATTGTTATTATGTACTTTGTATTCTCTTCTGAAGAATACTTGGGAAATGCTGGTGATTAAGGATTCATTCAAGCTTTTCTCAAAAGCCTAATATTGTAACAAGGATGTAGTGCCTATTAATATTATTAATAATAGTATCAAGGATGCCTGGTGCTTTGCAGACTATAATAAGAGCCAAAGATATCTCTGTCTCAAATTAGATATGAGAGCAATGAGGCCATAGGGAAATACAACTCCCATCTTTGCATTTACTTCTCATCCTTCTACCAGTTGATATTGTTGGAGAGGATTTTGGCTGACTTCTGAAAGAGAGAATGGATCCAAATTGTCTTACTGTTTTCCCCCATCAAAATTAAACAGCAGGAGAAAATTCCTAACTAAATCTGATTTGATGTACAGTTAAACTTCATTCAAATACACAGATTTTTATCATTCTGGAAAAAAAAACAGTCTGGTAGCACCTTCTCCAACTCGCAGATTCTTTGGGAAGACATCAACTAACACAGTTGTCTTACAACATCAACGATTCCTAGTAAGTTTCCCCTTCTGTCCCATAACCATCTGGAGGTGACATTTCAGACGTGTTGAGGATCACCCTTAGGGGCTTTTAGGGCTCACTGGTTGAACAGCAGGAAGGTGAAGTTTGACTTTCCTCTCTTCCTTCTCCAGAAGATGAAATTGCAACAAGTCAGAGAAGATACACCAGGCTAGGACAAGCAGCAGAAACATTCATTTGTGCCATGATGTCATAGTGTCAATGACGTTATATCAACCACCCTTTCCATGTCAATTCCATGAGGATATGACGCTTGTGATATCCCTCCCCTTCAGATGGGAAGTGGATAGAACAGGGGTGTCAAACTCAAGGCCTGGATCCGGCCTGCGGGGCTGCCCTGAAAACAATGAAGAACCAGCCCTCCCAGGCTCTGTTTTTAGCTGCAACAGCCTCCTGCAACCCTCTTCCAGCGAAAACTGAGCTCGGAGAGGCCGCTTGCAGCCCACCCAGGCTCCATTTTCAGCCACGACAGGCTCCTGCAGCCCTCTGCCAGTGAAAACTGAGCTTGGAGAGGCCATTGCGGCCGAAAACGGAGCCTCGGCCAGTGATGTCCAGCTGGCCATGCCTCCCCTAACCCCCCTCGAAGTCAAACACAAATCCTGATGCAGCCCTTAATGAAATTGAGTTTAACCCCCCTGGGATAGAAGATTTTAACAGCTTCCCCCCCCCCCCCAGCAAGCAATCCACTAATAATGACAGATAACATAATCAGAGTTGGAAGGGACCTTGTAGGTCATCTAGTCCAACCTCCTGCCCAAGCGGGAGACCCTACACCACTTCTGACAAATGGCAGTCCAATCTCTTCTTGTTAGTCTCAAGTAGTGAACCCTGGCACCTCCCGACTGCCAGGCCTCCAACCAGGTTGTCTTTTGCCATCAAGGTGATCTAACGCTGCGTTATCCACAATTTTCCAGGGACGAGGCTTTGACGATGAGTGGAGAAGAGGCAAAATGACTCAGCAGAGCAATCAGCAGCCCAAAGAAGAAGTGAGCTGGAGCCAAGCAGCCCCTCCCCCTCAACTGCACGGCCCCTTTCCTTAATGAAAGCATGCTATTTTTAATACCAGAGCTCTCTATCCAAGCCAGCCACTCAAGATTGACAGTCATGCCTATTTTTTGGGGGGTGGGGGGAAGGTGGGTTTCTCCTAGCAAAGGAGTTTCGCTCTTTTAGTCCCAGGTTATCACCTTTCTGGAGTGGGCATTGCCCCCCCGCCCCCGCCATTAGCATGAGGAGAACACAGCATGGCGGCTTGTTCACATAATGCAAAAAAGCTTGAGGTCCTTTCCCACAGTGGCCTCTTCCCCCCTCTCCTTCCCCCCCGGGGCTTGCCAAAGGCCTTTCCTTTAGAAGCACTTGCGCTTTCTGATGTTTTTGCACATTTCTCGCGCTTTGAATTCTTTCGGTTACTTCGCAACCAGCACTTTCGATGGGTCTGAGGAGAGGATCCCACCTTTCTCTCCTGCGTGTCAAGATGGATCTGGACTTCTCAGTGGCCACAGCCAGCCATGGGTTGAGTGGAAACTGGGTAGAAGACAATTGCCTAATGGTTCCTACGCCGTGGAGGGAATGCTCGGATGCAAACACTGTCCTAAACTCTTGTTACGGAGTGAACTCTCTAGGGTGGGTACGGATGTGTGAATTGCGCCACCCCAAAGGCCCGTTCCTAGCCAAGGCACCCTTCACCTAATTTTCGACCAAGGTTTCCTTCTAAGCTGGCTGGCTGGAAGATGGGGAAGATCTTTGCAAAGGAGAGACACCTTGGAATAAAAATCAGATGGAGGAGGAGACTTTTGCTTCTCTCCCTCTGTCCTAGAGAGGTGGGTTGTCACGGTGCCCTGTGTTGGGCCTTGGTGGATGAGCTTGGCCTTGGAATTGGTGCAGACCAACTGTCACAGCAATGCCATCACCTCCGTTGCCCTCCTCCACATTTCCCCTTCCTGGATCCATTATATTACCTTGCCAGGCCATTTTGGCTGTTTGGAGAATATTCTGACCTCCCTTCTGCTCAGACCTCCCCTCCCTCTGGAGCTGGTCCTAGGAACCAGCTGCCATCACAATAGAATAGGGTTTGTTCATAAATAAAGACGATTGAATTTCACCCGCTCTGGCTCACTAGTGTAATTCCTATCGTGTGATGGGTGACTATAGAACATCTGGATGGATCTAAGCAGGGGAATAAGGTGATGCAGATTTTCAGTGGAAGGAGTGGAGATGATGGGCTTTCCTGATAAAGAAGCTAATTCACCCTACCGTAATTGACAATGAAAAATTGCTCCTTTATTTAAATCATTTAACTCTTGTCACTTCATCATCATTATCCTCTTTTAACAACCCCATAATCCCTTGCGGGGTGGCGTCTGGGCAACTGAATTGAGCTGAGTGTTCACTGGCCGGATGCCTTTCCTGTTGCAAATGCAGAGTTTTGTTCAGCAGATATTTTCTCAGTGTGCTCAGAGAGAGAAATATCTGCCTCTACCTAGGATCGAACCACAGGCTCCTGATTGTGAGGCAAGGGCGCCTCCTCTAGGCCACCGTACAACCCATTTGACTTTGCCACATACCAATAAAAAAAAAAGAGGTAATGGGTACCAGTACCAGTTTTTGATCCAGCCAAGCATTCTTAATCTATTCTGTCTCAGAGGATGGTCAGTATTTTAATGTGGGAGGGTGGGACCCATTAACAAAAGTAAAATTCAGGAGGAGGCTGCCAATTGCTATCACTAGGTAGGTTGTTGAGCTTTTGTAGTAGCG
This sequence comes from Laticauda colubrina, assembly GCA_015471245.1. Lineage (NCBI taxonomy): Eukaryota > Metazoa > Chordata > Lepidosauria > Squamata > Elapidae > Laticauda > Laticauda colubrina. Next base: position 898,857 of record BLBF01000072.1, read on the forward strand.
TAGTGTAGTTCCAGCCCAGACAGATCAATAAGGTGGCTCAGAATAAAGTACCTTCACTGATTCTGTAGAAGTTGCCTATTTGTGTTTCTAGATAGGAAAAGAATGCTATTTCGATTAGTTCTATTTTCTGCTAAAATTAGTATTCACTCAATTGGAACTTCCAACTGCATTGGAACCAAATAAATAAACTCACAGGAATCCAAGAACTAATAAATTGAAGAAAAGTTAGGTAGCCACAGTGGAGGGATTCTATTGGTTAGGCCTGGTTTGGGCGAATTTGGCTGAACCAGTATTTTTTTTTTTCCTTCTCGACGATCAGCTGTTCTGACAATCAGCTATGCCAAGATCCCCCTCACTGTCTTACTACTTCACCCAGGAGGCTTCCCTGAGGCCCAGGAGGCATAACGGGACATGCAGGGGTGTATGTGTGCTGCACGGCCCCCCCTGCACTTTTTGCCTTCCTCGGCTCCAGGGAAGCCTCCTAGGAGCAAAAACGCCCCTCCAGGAGGCTTCCCAGAGGCCCAGGAGGCCAAAAAAACCTGGAGCAGGTGAGGGGTGCTGCACACAAAAGCCACAACCACCCAGTCACATGGCCACTCCCACCTAGCCACGCCCACAGAACCAGTAGTAAAAATATTTGCATACTACCCCTGGGTAGCTACCACGAAAGAATTAGAGTAATCTTCAAGAAGAGCAAGGCCTGTTTCTGAATCAGTATTTTGGCCCTCTGTTGGAGAGGTTGTCTAGTTCCCTATCTAGCAAGAGAGGGTCAAATTCCATCTGTCCCTGTTTTGTTTTTGTTTTTTTGTTAACAGATTTGCTGTCATGCTTTTCATAGGCTACAGTATATGAGAATTGCTCTTATGGCTTTGTACAACCTTGTTAATTGGGTCCCAAGACTCAGTTTGGTGTAGTGGTTAAGGAACCAGGAGACTGAATTCTAGTCCTGCCTTAGGCACAAAGCCAGCTTGACGGGCCAGTTACTCTCCAGGGGTGGGATTCAAAACTTTTAACAACTGGTTCTGTGGGCGTGGCTTAGTTGGTGGCGTGGCTTGGTGTTCATGTGACTGGGTGGATGTGGCTTGGTGGTCATGTTATTGGATGGGCGTCACCAACTCAATATCACTCACATCAAGGCACACATCTCCTTGCCTGGCCTCTCATGACTGTGGGGATGTTGCAACAGTCGTAAGTGTGAAACATGGTCATAAGTCACTTTTTTCAGTGCCATTGTAACTTTGAATGGTCACTCCACACAAGCAAAGTACCAGCAAAGGAGGGGAAAAAAACTCCAGAGAAGTTCCAGAGATAGGAAATCTAGTCTTGCTAAGAATGTAATAAGGGTTAACAGAGAGGCAGTTTCTGTAAGCAACACCAGAATGTTTCCTTCCTGCCTTCCTTACAGGATTAGGCCAGTAATTTCTTCTAACAACCGGTTCTTCGAACTCCTCAGACTGTTAACAACCAGTTCTAGCAAATAGGTGTGAACTGGTAGAATCCCACCCCTGATTCTCTCTCAGTCCTAGGAAGGAGGCAATGGCAAACCAGCTCCGGAAAATCTGGGCAAAAAACTGCAGGGATTTTTTCAGGCAGTTTCCTGGAGTCACAAATTCTCCTTCCTCCTTTTCTCCCTCTCCCTTTCTCTCCCCACCTCTCTCAGAGAGAGAGAGAAAGCCAGAGTGCACAAACACAAGATCAATCTTAGATCTTTTTTAAAATTATTATTATAAATTCTTTATTTTAGTACAAACAATCCATCTTCCATTAAACAGTGTCATCTGGGTACAAATGTCTTGTGCAAAAACAATTAAAATTTACAGCCATATTCATTAATTGTCTACTCTTAACTTAATACCGATGTACATAACATACCTTCTAGTACTATTTTTTCTCTAATGTTATGTACAGAATTAGAGAAATCTTATATCTTGAAGAATGATGTTTTCTGACACCATCTGGTGGCAATTGTTCAAAACATAAATGAAGCTATAAAACAATATATTTAAAAAAAATTGCTATCCTCAAAATCCATAAAATGATTTCATAAACCCAATAAATAATTTTGCATAACACTCTAGCTACATTTGTGCACCCTTCACTAAGCTGGGTTTATTTTGGATTTTTTTCTTTGGAAGATGATTTGGTTACAAAATGGTTTTGAATATTGTACAATCAAAGTAACACGATAAAATACCAGCATAGAATATAACTATAAAAGGAAATTTTAAAATGGCAAGAAAATCCTAAAGCAATTATCAACTACAGTAATTCAGTAATTGATGAACTTTTGTATAAGATAGGGTTGCATTGGATTTTTTAAAAAATCCCAGTGGTTCCTCTTAAATTTAAACTCCCTATGTTGATGCTAGATAAATCAGATTAGATTGCAATTCACCAGCCAATATGAAATGCCATTGATTTTCTTTATTCAGCTCCCATCAATTTTGTTTTAGCTTCAGTCTGCATTACCCACCTGATGGGAATTTTCTTTGAAAATTATTTGGCTCCTGAAGTGATTCTTCAGCCAGGGAGAAATTGGTTGTACTGCCTAGAAAACATCCCAAAGGTGCTTTTTCAGGAGGCAACTACACTTTCTGGTATTTTATTTGACAATGTTTCATTTCTCATCCAAGAAACTTCTTCACTTCTGACTGGATGATGGGGAATGGAATGATTTATATTATTTACAGACAGCTGGTCATTTGCATCCTTTTAGAGGGTCATCGAGGCCACTTGTGTAGTTGCCTCCTGAAAAAGCACCTTTGGGACGACCATGACCTGGATGACCGAGAATCTCCAGACTTTTAACTATGCTTTTTTGATGAACACCCTTCGGATGGTGCAAGAGTATGAACGGATTTCCAGAAAAAAATTGCATACTACAAGAGACATGTGCACTTCAGTTTGAGATACAGACAACACAGACTCGTCCTCAACAGCCTGCGCCTGTCTTCAACAGGGAAGGGACACAGGGAAGAAAACATCCTGCAGCCAAGAAAGCTGTACACCCATTGGCACTACTTGGGTGACCCTGAGGACACAGAGAAACCTCCAAGTGGCCTCAATGACTCTCTAAAAGAATGCAAATGACCAGCTGTCTGCAAGGAATATAAATCCTTCCATTCCCCATCATCCAGTCAGAGCTAAAGAAGCTTCTTGGAGCAGAAGTGAAATGTCTTCAAAGAAAAAACATGGAAAGTCTAGTTGCCTCCTGAAAAAGCACCTTTGGGACAGCCATGACCTGGATGATTAAGAATCTTCATAGACATTGTGCATAGAAAATGGTTTTCATCATGCTGAGATACATGTACCAACCAAAAGGAATGAAAGTAAAAATATTTATTGTTATGTTTTTATGTAATTTTAGTTCTTACTGAGGAACTAGAGGTAATTATGAGCTAAATCAGCACTAATCCTACCCATACCATAGTCAAACTGATCAAGAAAAGCAGAAAGTGGGCTGAATTGATCATTGTTATTTCAGAAGTTCTTTGCTATTTGTTAGGTGCCTTAGCAATAGAATGCAGTGATCCATATACCTTTTAAATGTACAGCTAATAAGGTAGATATCACTATAGCAGCAGATGTAATTCTCATAGAAAACAAGTACACAGAACTGAAAAGTTTAATATGTAGCAATAATCATTCATACTATACATAGCATGCAAATTCTTTCCGAGTGGAAAGATAACTCTTTATACAGCTCAATGCTATAAAAAGTATATACAAAACAACACAGCAGGCCACCTGATCTCATTTGCATATATATATATATTTTGGCAGCTTTGTTAATATAAAAGTAAAGGTTCCCCTTGCACATATGTGCTAGTCGTTCCCGGCTCTAGGGGGCAGTGTTCATCTCCGTTACAAAGCTGAAGAGCCAGTGTAGTCCAAAGACATCTCCGTGGTCATGTGGCTGGCATGATTAAATGCTGAAGGCGCACAGAACGCTGTGACCTCACCAAAGTGGTCCCTATTTTTCTACTTGCATTTTTGCATGCTTTTGAACTGCTAGGTCGACAGAAGCTGGGACAAGTAATGGGAGCTCACTCCGTTATGTGGTGCTAGGGATTTGAATCGCCAAAGTGCCAACCTTTCTGATCGACAAGCTCAGTGTCTTAGCCACAGAGCCCAATAAATGGGTCATGTGATGGGTTGTTGCTGGCGTGGGGGAGTTATTTTATTACATAAATTATGTAATATTTTAGTACATTTTAGTACATGTATGTACAAAATGTACAAATTATGTACATTTTAGTACATAAAATTTCTCAAAATAAGTCAAGCTTCCATACCAAGTATAACCAAAGGTGCTTTTTCCAAAAAGCAACTGGATTTTCTTGTTTTTTTTTCCTCCTTTGAAAACATTTCTCTTCTCATCCAACATGCCTCTTTAACAGAATTTATTTCCTTTAACTGAAGAAGCTTCTTGGATGAGAAGCAAAACATTTTCAAAAGGAAAAAAAAGCCTTTTGGAAAATGCATGTTTGGGACAACCATGATCTAGATGATTTGAGAATATCCATAGATGTACTGAGCAGAAAAAAAAATAAGAATAGCATTTTAGATAATCAGGTATATAAGGTAGCCAACCACAATCAAGATATTTTAGATAATCAGGTATATAAGGTAGCCAACCACAATCAAGATATGTTACTGTAGATCTAAAACCTTGTCAATTGTTATTGGTCAGTAAAAGCTTCCTCTTATCCTATTTTGCCATTATTTGGTCACCACACTTTGTAACAGACCCTTATGCTTTACAATCTGTTCTCTATACTTTCAGCCTTGCCTTATTTTGTGACTTATCCCAGCCAGCCCCTGGAGATGTCGGTTAGCATTTTCCTAGCCAAATGTTAATTGGACCTATTTCTCAGCAGTGAGACAAATACATAATGTTAGACAGAAAGAGCCTGGCCACAGGAAGGGCAATGCTAGTTAATAGTAAGCACTCTATGTAACCTGTTTTAATTACATGGCCTACTAATTGTAAAAATGCCTCCCGGGTGCGGAGTAGCTCTGAAGTGTAAGAAACCTCTGTTTCTTTTCTCTCCCTCCCTGCGTCTTCAAGTTGCCATATTATTTTCTCTCGTCCTTGGCATTTTTCTTAAGTGCCTCCCACCTGTGGGCAGGTGAATTGCCCATTCATGAGGCCCTCCAGTCCATAGCCATTAAAACCAGCTTATTATTCGTTGGATCACATTCCAAACTCTTGAGTAGACTGTACAACACAGACTAAACTGGAGTGACAGCCATACTAGCAGTACAACTCAGGGAATTGCATAGTTATTGTGCATTTAAAAAAATAAAATAAAGACAACTTCCACCAATTAAAAGAATTTAATTTTTTTTTTGCTTCTTTGACTCAAAATGCATTCTCTGTTCCTGACTTTACATGAATCTTTATCTCTCTACAATCTATAATGTACATCTACATCTGCCAATGGAAACTTGAGTTCACTGTTCAGAGTTCAGGAGAGTCCACGAGGAATTTAAAAAATCAAAATGGAGATTGGTGATTGAAAAAAAAAACAATACATGGACCAAAATTGATGTTTAGTATTGCTTTTTAAAAGGTCAAATATCTACTATAGGGATCTATTTGACAAGAAATATGAAAGATTTACTTCAAAATAATTGTTCACAGATTTGGAAAAATACAACTGCAGATATTTTAATGTGGAGAAAGTTGAAATTGTCATCGTAAAAAGGACTGTAGTCTACAAAAGCTTAATTTTGTGCTCCAAATAATTTCCTTTTGAAAATCAAAAAGAAATATTAGGTAACTGGCAGAAACAAGTAACACTTTGACTCCTGAAATAAAAGGCTGGGTTAAATTCAAAGTACAGGGCAATACTATAACAATAAATATATTTTATTAAACAATATAGTTAAAAATGTTTGAAACTCTGCCTCTTTTTTTATACATGTCACAGGGCAGGGCTTTGATCACATAACTATTGGCACCATTTTAACATTTTTTTGAAGTCCACTGCAAATGCTGTCAGCCTTCATCCCATAACAGAAACTAACCTTAAAATTCTTGCACTTTTCTCCATCGTTCTTCATTGTCAAACTATAATTTGTTCATTCTTCTGGCTGGAGACCTAATGTTTTGATCATATTTTCTTCATCCCAGTGTGGTTGTTTGAAGTCTCATTTGATGCTGCTTTTTCAATCATATAACACCCCCCCCAATTTTAAAGAAATAAAGACACTTATTGCAAGCCTAAAAATACTAATTGGTTTATCATGTCTGCTCTCTCACACTTCAGTTCTCCTATTGATATGAACTGGTCGCCTGCATGGTTTGGTTTAATTTACTTTAGTTTACTTTATTGTCATTGCACCTTGTACAATGAAATTAAATACCATCTTCAGTGTATATTATAACTGTGAAAATAAACACAAACACACATCCTTCACATTCTATACATTGAATTGAAAACCCCCGATATTACATTCATGTTGCACTATACAGTAGAATTCAACAGAGCTACCTCCCTGGGATAGAAGCTGTTTTTCAGCCTATGTGTCCTTGTTTTTATTGTCCTGTACCATCTGTCAGGTGGTAATAGTTAAAAAAAAGGGTGCCCAGGATGAGATGGATCTTTGAGAATTTTTTTAACTTTTTTAAGGCAGCAGCAACTATAAAGCTCTTCCAAAGAGGGGAAGAGGGTAATCCATGATCCTCTGGGCAATGACATTAACCTAATAATGTTAATGGTAAAAAGTAATTAATATCAACAACAAAAAAGATACCAGCAAGTTGGTGGAACACTCTGCTTTCTAGAAGTATAGTCAAGGGGGGAAGGGGAAAGCTAATTTGCTCAAAATATCTAGACAGTAATTTTTGTGTGCAAATTTGCCAAGACTCCAAGTAACATACAGAGAGATGGAGAAGGACAGTGATCCTGGAGCAGGTCAGAGATGTCATCCTTTATTGCCTGGTGCAGATCATCTTAGGGAGATGGAATAAAGATAGTTTTCTTTTGGGATTTCCGATGCCTTCGTACAGTGACGGTAACAGGAGAAGGATCCAAGGACATGCCTGCAATCGGCTGCATTGTGCAAAACTGCAAGAATCAACATTAAAGGTTCACTGTAATATTCTGCCCATTTTGCTTAAGTGGTATTCTCACTAAATTAGGAAGAATAGAAGTCAAACGTATAAGAGCTCATATATTGCAATGGGAATGTTTGGGGAGTTGCCTATTTTCCATTTCTGTAAGATATCCAGAGTATATCTGGAGGATTCAGCAGCATGCAACTCTAATCCCATGCGTGCATGCATCCATCCCAGCCTATTTTTCCCTCAACCCATTGCACATTGACTGAATATGTTTCAGGTGTGGGTTAACTCCAATAACTGTGGGTTGAATCCCATAGCCTAGCTTAGCACATTGATCAAATCAGTGGGTTATTCAGCAAGATATTGTTAATCACACATGGTTTAGTGCAGTGCTTCTCAACTTTGGCCACTTTGAGATGTATGGACTTCAACTCCCAGGATTTCCTAGTCTTGAAGTTCACGCCTCTTAAAAGTGCCCAGGCTTGAAACACACGGGTTTGATGTATTATGTGAGCCCCATGACTGAATATAATTCAAAATATTGTGTTAAACCCTAAACTATTTGGGTGACTTTGGATCAATCATGCCTTAGCCTAATGTATCTCATGGTATAATTGGATACCCTGTCTTGACATCCTAATAAGGAGGGTAAGTTAGAAATACAATCAATACATTTTTTGGTCCCAAGTATTTGAGGAACATATTTGAGTAGTAGACAGTGTTAGGTTTATCTACCAGATTTGCTTTCAGGAGTGTTTTTCTGACTTTTTGGAGACCCAACATTATGCCAAGTATATTCACCGAGTGGTCGTGGCCTGTCAGCCGCCAGCCAACCCTTCCAGCAACCAAATCAGAGGTGGAGGAGGAAGCGTGGGAGTCAGGCTCAGCATCAGGGCAGCCCAGGAGCTCCGAGGGGGAAGAGGAAATGGAGCGGAGGGGGTGGGGGGCGGAGCCTGGGCCATCCATCAGCCCTCAGATGGAGAGTCAACAGCACCCAGGTTGGAAGTAGTTGATGAAGAGGAGGAGGAACAATTGAGACCAGTGCCTGACACGCAGATGCACAGAAGGCAGAGGAGAGGAGAGCAGTGGAAATTCATGGGCTGATCCTTAGGAAGAAAGAGCCACTGCTGCTAGCGAAGCCCCACCCTAGCTCTAGGGGTAAAGGGGGCAGAGTTGAGTAGATGTAGCAGGCAACTATTCATCTCCCTGCCGGACAGACATGTTAGCCTGCAAAGGAAACTTTTTGCTGGGGCTGCTGGCATTCCTAATAAAGGAATCTTTTGAGTTCACATCAGAGGGTTTGTTATGTTTGGGGATCTGGGTCAGAACACCGAGCCCCAGAGTAGTATGTACCCTGTAAGGTGGACTCCACTTCCCTGTGCCTGCCACGTTGAGAGCTCTGACACGGATGACGTACACGGTGCCAGGAGTCAGGTTTTCCAAGTTCTCTTCCGTCTGTGAGCAAAACCAATGGATATCTTTCCCTTGGTCTTCTAGCTTAGCCTCCTGCAGCTGCAGCTCATAGAAGGAAATCAACTCCCCATTTTGCGGGCCGGCCCAAGAAACCTGCATAGGAGAGACAACTTGACAATTTGTACTGGAACTCACAAGCAGGGATCGACTTGTCTGCAAGTCTAATTGCTTCCCGAAAAGTTGGGTTAACATTCCTTTTATGCTGGTGGGCAGTGGTGGGATTCAAATTTTTTTACTATCAGTTCTGTGGGCGTGGCTTGGTGGGCATAGTGTAGCTTGGTGGGCATAGTGTAGCTTGGTGGGAGTGCCTTGGTGGGCGAGGCAGGGGGAGGATACTGCAAAATCTCCATTCCCTCCCCACCCCATTAACCTGCTTTCCAGCTCTGTTCTCCTGTGCAGGGCAACAAAAGGAGACCCAGCATATAGCTGAGATTTGGGAGGCAGAGAAGAGATGGGGGCGAGGCCAGTCAAAGATGATATTTGCAGGTTCTCCAAAGTACTCAAAATTTCTGTTACTGGTTCTCCAGAACTGGTCAGAACCCGCTGACTACCACCTCTGCTGGTGGGGAATAAACTGGAACACTGCTAATGAAAATAGACTTATTTATCCTCAGTAAGGGTGAAAGAAATGGAAGAACACAAATCAGGAACTGGACAAGCAAGTTCCTATGGCTTTCCTCATTATAAATTTTACTAACTGAATTTTCTCTTCATCCTAAGCCATCCTGGGGTTCAATTCGTTGGTTCCTGCTGCACACTGTTAACTGTCAATCATGATTTATGGCTTAAATTATTATTTGAAGCAAATCACAGTTAAAAGGCACTATGGCTTAGTGCACTGTAGCACTCCATCCTACCCATCTGACAACTATGGCTTAGGACTTGTTTTATTTTTTTTAAAGTTTATTGAAGTTTAAAAACACAAAAATAAAAAAACTAAACATACGTATACAAATATAAAAAGTGCAGAAAGAAGAAACGTGGGGGGGGGGGGGAAAGGGAAAGAAAATATAAAGAAAAAAAGAAACATAAAGAAAATGATTTCCCCCTTCATCAAAATAAGTATAAACCATTTGAGTAACTAATCACTTTGTTTTTTCTTTGAAGACGTTTTGCTTCTCATCCAAGAAGCTTCTTCAGATCTGACTGGATGGTGGGAAAGGGAAGGATTTATATTTCCAGCAGACAGCTAGTGATTTGCATTCAGTCAGAGCTGAAGAAGCTTTTTGGATGAGAAGTGCAATGTCTTCAAAGGAAAAAAAAAACCCAAGAAAGTCCAGTCGCCTCCTGAAAAAGCATCTTTGGAACAACCATGACCTGAAGGACTGAGAATCTCCATAGACAATTTGAATAGAAAATGATTTTCATCTTGCTGAGATACATGTACCGGTACCAACCAAAGAGAGCGAAAGAAATGATTTCTCCCTTCATCAAAACAAGTACAAACAAGTTGAGTAACTTATCACTTTCTCTAACAGTTCAACTAAAAATTTCTTCATCCCATATGTCATCTTTTAAAATGGGGGCTTAGGCAGGGTTGGGGCTGATGAGGGTTTGTGGGGGTTCAGGAGAGCCCCCAGCTAAGATTCTGCACAGTTTGGAGAACCCCCAAATCCCACTCCTGGCTGGCCCCGCCCACCCTATCCCTCCCCTCCCAAGAGTCCCCATGCCGCCTGTTTTGGATGCAGGTAAGTGCACAGTGCTCACGGAGGCTTGGGGAGGGCGAAAAACGGGCCTCCTGGAACTTCAAGAAGGCCAGAAATGGGCCCCTTTCCAGCTTCCAGAGAGCCTCCGGAGCCTGGGGAGGCCATTTTTGCCCTCCCAGAGGCTCAAGGGAAGCCTCCGGAGCCCGGGGGGGGCAAAAATGCCCCCACTCCGCTGTGGTGCAGGAGGCTGACTAGGCCCCACCCACCATGGCCACGCCCACCCAGGAAGCAGGCAGAGAACCCATTGCTTTTTGAAGCCCACCCCTGGGCTTAGGGTTTGATGCAGAGTTGGTATTCAGCAGGTTCTGACCAGTTCTGGAGAACCAGTGGCGGAAATTCTGAGTAGTTCAGAGAACCAGCAAATACCATCTCTGACTGGCCCCGCCCCATCTCTTCTCTTCCTCCCGAGTCCCAGCTGATTGGCTGAGGCTTCTTTGGTTGCCCTGCCACGTCCTCCAAGCCACACCACACCCACCAAGCCATGCCCACAGCTGATCAGTTGGGTCTTCTTTGGTTGCCCTGCACAGGAGAACGGAGCTGGAAAGCAGGTTAGTGGGGTGGGGAGGGAACGGGGATTTTGTAGTCTTCTTCCCCTGCCACGCTTACCAAACCACACCCACAGAACCGGTAGTAAAAAAATTTGAATCCCACCACTGGCTTGATGGTACCCGAGAAACAAGCTGTGGTGGCTTGCTCAACAGAGAAGGAGGAATTTCTACTGAGGAGAAGCAAGCCCATGAGGAGAAATCCGGTTTCACCGTATGCGAGTGGTGCAGTTTGTTCTGTCCCTGTGCAGGAGGCTCACTTTGGCATTGATGGTGCTGACCGTGTGCTCCTGGATGACGGGCTCTGGCGGCAACTGCACATACACGGGGGACTCGGACCCGCTGTCCGAGATGCTGGTCTCACCGTCGCTCACATCCAAATTGATGAGGACGCCTTCGTTCTTGATGCTGTGCTTCGCGCGAGTGGGAGGAGGCTGGCGGGCTTCTTTCTGTGGGACCTTCATGCCAGCCAGGAGGTCATCCAAGGTGTGAGGCAGGCTGCCGGTGGAGTAGAGGATGTTCTTGGAGTTCTCCATGGTGTTGCTCAGGCCATAGCTGGAGGTGTCGCTGCTGTCGCTGGTGAGCATTGAGTGGTTTCTGTAGAGCTGAAACTGAACAGAAGAAAAAGAAGAAGAAACATTTCTCCACCAAGAAGCAGACCTAACTTCTTCTCCTACTTCTTTTGAAGCATCTGCAGGGGGAACAAAAAAGGCAAGATGGCAGATCCACCACATTTTTTTTTTGGACATGTCTAATACTTTGATTTCAGGGTCACAACTGTTATTTTAATTATTTTGAACTTCCTTCCTTCCTTCCTTCCTTCTCTTCCATCCATCCTCCCTCCCTCTTTTCTTTCTTTCTTTCTCTCTCAAATTTTCTTTCTCTCAATCTTTCTTTCTCTCAATCTTTCCTTCCTTCTCTCCTTCCACCCTCCCTCCATCTTTTCTTTCTTTCTCTTAATCTTTCTTTCTTCTCTTCTTTCCTCCCATTCTCCCCCCTCTTCTCTCTTTCTCTCACTCTTTCTTTCTCTCACTTTTTCTTTCTCTCTCTCTCAATTTTTCTTTCTTTCTCTTTCTCTCTCTAACTTTCTTTCCTTCTTCTCCCCACAAGCTTTTCCCCAAGCTAAGAACCTCAGCTTGACTTTCTGTCCCCCTTCAGGGTCGCACTTAAGGGAACAAGCAATGGCACAACATCCAAAATAGTTATGACCAAATTAAAAATTGAGATTTGATCCAAATATGCTGAGCCAACAGCACAACTTAAGTCCACATTAGAAAGCCACCTTATGATCCAGTGAGATTTTTAGGAGAGTAAGTGTGGTGAGATGGTGAAGGCATTGAAGTGGGTCTGTGAAGATCCAGACTGAAGGCCCCATTTGACCTTAGGATTCCATCCTTGATTTGGAGTCAGCCATTCGCAATTAGGCTAATCTTTTAAAATAAGAGGAGTCTTGCCCCATCTAATTATACCCCAGGTAGGGTGTAATTATAATTGTAAATAAAATATAATTCTCTCTTTTTTTTCCTCCCTGACTTAACAATTCATCACTTACCATTTTCTAGAGGGATGAGGTCTGTAAGAAAGAAAATATCTGATAAAAGTTCTTTATTGCAAGTTATATTGATATGATGATCAGTTCTGAATGTGTTTGGATTTTTGAGGTTGCAGCTGGTCACTGGAACGAGACAATGTGAACGCTTCAGATCATTACAGTGGTAAGCCTGCGAAGTTTTTCAAACTTTACTTTTCAACTTTAAATGTTTAAATGTTTCAACTTTAAACTTTTCAAACTTTAAATGTATTAATGTCCAAGTCTACAGAATTTAATTTTAGGACGTACATTCAGTTCACACTCAGGGCGATTGGTAGCAAATGATGCCACTTCCAAAACCACACATGACCCGTACCCATACACACATGTTGTCATATTAGTACCATTCTTACATCATTGTGTGCCCATAACTCACTTCGGTATTAAATCACGGCATGTTATTATGCCACAGCATGCATGTTCCATCTCCATGGAAAAGGAGGAGGAGGAGGACGAGAAGGTGGCTGCCTATCGGGTCCTTAATGATTTCTGAGCTTTGGCTGTTTTCTTGCAGATGTTTCCTGATCCAACTAAGGAACGTCATCAGTGCTAGAAGGGAGTCAGGTTTGTGAAGAGAAGGAGAGGACTATGGGTTTCCTTGGTGCTCTCTGAGCTTGGTGGTTTTCTTGCAAACGTTTCATGACTCAACATGTTCCCACTCCATGGAAGAGGAAGAGGAGGAAGAGGAAAGGAAGAAGGGGAAGAAGAAGGAGGAAGAGGAGGAGGAGGAGGGAGAAAAGGAAGGAGGGAGATTTGTAAGTCTACTATATATTCACACCAGCAACACTACTGGAATCCAAAACCATTCTCTCTGTCTCCCCTGCCCTGATAAAAAGGGCTCGTCGGAACTCCAACCCTGCTTTTCCAAACATCTCTTCTTCTCAAGTCAAAAAGGTGGAATAGACTTACCCCCACCAGAGTCTTCAGTACTAACAGAAACAGCATCACCTTGAGAGGCTGTGGCTCTGGATACCTGGCCTAGAAAGGCCACTATTTGCTTATCTCTCATTATGCCACAGTGATGCCCTCTCCTATTATGACCAAGTGTGCCCATAAAGGACAGGTGTGCCCTCCAAAGTCTAAGACATGGAGCCTTTCTTTTTTTATGTACACAGAGGAGGAAAGAAAAACCATGCGGTCGCACACACTCCATTGGAAATAAAGCACTCACACTCTTCGTATAATACACACTGCTGTGCCCCCAGGAGGTGCATTTTCTACCAGGATGCTCCAGGGTGGAGAAGAGATCTGTGCATCTGAAGAGTTGGTGTGGCACAATCAAAGGAAAACCAGGGTGAGGGGATCCATACTCCTTCAGAGGTTTGTGAACTCTGCTTCTTACAGTCACAGCCATTAAAAGAAGCAATTTAGTAAGATATAAAAGATAATAGGAGGTTCATCCAGGATTCAACAATTATTAACCTCTTTTTACTTTGGCCCAGTGAATCACATGTTATTTTACTGATGTCCACTAATGTTAGTAAATCTAAAGGTTCCCCTCGCACATTTCTGGCTCTAGGGGGCGGTGCTCATCTCCTTTACAAAGCTGAAGAACCAGTGCTGTCCAAAGACGTCTCCGTGGTCATGTGGCCGGCATGAGCAAACACCCAAAGGTGCACAGAACGCTGTTATCTTCCCACCAAAGGGGTCCCTATTTTTCCACTTGCGTTTTTACATGTTTCGAACTGCTAAGTTGGCAGAAGCTGGGACAAGTAACCGGAGCTCACCCCGTTACACGACGCTGGGGATTCGAACCACTGAACTGCCGTCCTTTCTGATCGACAAGCTCAGCATCTTAGCCACTGAGTCACTGTGTCCTAATGTTACCCAACCACTTTCTTTCCTTGAGAATGGATGCCGTGTTTACCCTGCTTTTGTCTTGGAGGGGGTGTGCCATCCCCTCTTCTCAGCTGCCTTCCCCACTCAGCTTTGCTTTTTCAACTTATGGCAAATACTCCGGTTTCATTCCATGAATAGTATGCTGGATTTTTAAACTTTCTGACTCAGAAGAATGGCTCCGCTAAAAAGAAACTTTCAAACGTCAAAAAAACAGTGGGGATTATTTGTTTATTACACTCATATAGATTCTCACGTCACACAGGTGACTCTGAATGGCACACAAAATTATTAAAATAAGGATGCTATTCAAATACCATGAAAACAGTTGGACTGCCTCCAACACATAGTACGGTATGATTGGTTTTGCCCCATGAACTGATAACAGCCAGAAAAGCTAATACAGTCCTTGGCTGAATAAACAGAGGCATCAAAATCACTTGAAGTATTAGTATCATTTTATAAAGCCTTGGTAAGATCACACCTGGAATATTGCATTGAGTTTTGGTCACTACATTACAAAAAAGATGTTGAGACTTTGGAAAAGGTGCATAGAAGAGCAACTAAGATGATTAAAGGCCTGGAGACTAAACCATATGAAGAATGTTTGGAGGATTTGGTTTGACTACTCTAGAGAAAAGAAGGACTAGGGGTGACATAGAGCAGAGTTCCATTATTTGAAGGGCTGCCACAAAAAAGGCGGGGGGTGTCAACTTATTCTACAAAGCACCAGAAGGCAGGACAAGAAACAAGGGAAACTAATCAAGGAGAGAAGCAACCTGGAATTAAGAAGAAACCTTCTAACAGTGAGGACAATTAACCAGGGGAACAGCTTTACCTTTGGAAATCGTGGGTGCTCCATCACTGGATGTTTTTAAAAAGAGACTGGATAGTCACTTGTCTGAGATTATTTAGGTTCTCCTCCTTGAGCTGGGCTAGAAGACCTCCAAGGTCCCTTCCAGCTCTATTCTGATTCTGAATTTGGGAACTGAAATTTTCTGAATCCAGAAAATAGGCTTTATTTTTCCCTAGTTCTCTGTTTCTTTGCACAGAAAAGAATATCCCAATTAATAATAAATAACTAGTGCTAACTGGTCCTTTATGGACCCCAAACCCTCAAAACCCAGCAATTTCCTGGCCTATTTTCCCTGGTGCAGATCCTGTTCCAGGGCGTAGGTTGAGAACTGAAGCAACAGGTGGGAAATACTCTGCGTTTGGCTCAGTTTTTCTTACTCTGTGCAAGGGACAAATTCAGGGGGTAAGAACTACTGTTTTCTTGGCCATCCCTGCTTGAGCTTACTTTCCCCCATTCCCTCCCCCTCTCCAGGTCAACTTCCAACAGCTACCCAGGCTGGCTGCCCAGGTAATCAGTAACTGAGCATTCAGACCTCAGAGGTCTCTCCCCTTATATGTTTGAAGCACATTTCCTGAACTTGCACCTGTTTTTCGAGGAGTGAATGATCCACAGACACCCTTCCGCTTCCCTGTGACAAATGGTTTATTTACTTTGGCTAGGTGTCTCCTGCCTCTTCCAAATCCCACCACTGACCAAAGGCCTTCTGGATTCTCCAGTGTGGAAAATCTCACAGACCCAAGAGAAATTGGTGGGCTTCCCACCCACCCCCGATGTTCTCACCCCCACCCCAAGTACCTGAACTGTGTTCCACTCGGTTAATCCAATTTTCTGGATGTGATGACCATTTGATTGTGTTCACATGACAGGTTTAAGCAGGACAAAGCTAGTGTTTAACTTACTATGGGTTGGGGAGCTTAGGGCACGGTGGAAAGTGAACTGGCACGGCTATGATGCCATGACATCATTTACAGAACAGTTTAACTTGATCGAGTCAGCCTACTTCCTGAGGCACCCTAAAATACAGTTTGGATAATTTGCAGTCCTGTCCAAGCTAATTTTCCTTTCCTTTCCTTTCCTTTCCTTTCCTTTCCTTTCCTTT
>BLBF01000072.1:922078-948259 GCA_015471245.1 Laticauda colubrina
TATCTATCTATCTATCTATCTATCTATCTATCTATCTATCTATCTATCTATCTATCCATCCATCTATCTATCTGTCATCTGTGAATGAATGAGTGAATCCCAAAGCAGCCCAGACTTCAGATTTGAGGAATAGTTGTACGTTTCTCTTCCTCAGAAATTCACCCAACGAAATAACTAAATATGAACATGAATTTGGGCAAACTCTGGGAGGCTGTGGAGGACGGGGGAACCCGGCATGCTGTGTCCCATGGAGTCATGAAGAGTTGGACATGTCTTAGAGACTGAGCAATAACACCGTAACTAAACAGGGGAAGCTAAATAACCATTGATGCTTCAATGCTAGCAGGAAATTCCAGGTAGAATTTTGCAAGCTCTCAGAGGAACACGGGTCAACTCTAGCTGAAGACAAAGAGACTTGTAGCTTGATTCAGGGATGGGGCTGCTGGAGTTTCGCAGGGGTTCGGGAGAGCCCCTAGCTAAGATTCTATGCAGTTCAGAAAACCCCCCAAATCCCACTCCTGGCTGGCCCTGCCCTCCCCTCCCCTCCCAGGAGTCACCATGTGGCCCGTTTTGGATGCAGGTAAGCGCAGGGCGCATGTGGAGGCTCAGGGAGGGTGAAAAACGGGCCTCCTGGAAGTTCAGGAAGGCCGGAAATGGGCCTGTTTCTGGCTTTCAGAGAGCCTCTGAAGCCCGGGGAGGGCAAAAATGTTCCCCCCCACCTTGGTGCAGGAGACCAACAAGGCCACACTCACCGTGGCCATGCTGACCAGCAACCGGGAAGAAAACCCACTGCTAAAATGTTTGAAGCCCACCCCTGGCTCTACTGTAGAAAAAGAGACGGGCATCATTCTTCCTTTCTGGTTTTAGGACTTGGGGACTGGACCCAAAGGCTCCTGGGCCTGAAGAACTGGACTTCCAAACAGCAGTTTTGATGGTTAATTGTTTTTGAGATGGCTGAAAAAGATGGTGAGTTGAACTGTAGAAAAAGAGAAGGGAAGGAAAAACCCAACAACTTTCTTTCCTCCTCTGAATCTTCAATCTTCCCATTGCTTTTTCATGTTCGAGCAGGACTTTAAGATGAACATCTTCAGGCATTCAGGAAAAGTGCAAAGCTATTTACTCACAAGGGAGACCTCTGGCACCTTCTCTTTTATCTAATAATAATAATAATGGTTTCTTTCATCTTGGTTTAGTTTTAGGTTTAAAAGTGGAGTTTCTGAAGACCATCCAGAAAACTAAATATTGTGATAGTATAGCATAGACCTGGTTCACATGTACAAATCCAGGTCTTATGGCTTGTTTGCTTTGGTATATAGAGTGGTACAGGGGTGGGATTCAAATCTTTGAAAAACCAGTTCTGTGGGCATGGCTTAGTTGGTGGGCGTGGCTTGGTGGTCATGTTATTGGATGGGCGTCGCCAACTCAATATCACTCACATCAAGGCACACATCTCCTCGCCTGGCCTCTCATGACTGTGGGGATGCTGCAACAGTCGTAAGTGTGAAAAATGGTTATAAGTCACTTTTTTCAGTGCCATAGTAACGTTGAATGGTCACTCAACACAAGCAAAGTACCAGCAAAGGAGGGAAAAAAACTCCAGAGAAGTTCCAGAGACAGGAAGTCTTGTCCTGCCAAGAATGTAATAAGGGTTCACGGAGAGGCAGTTTCTGTAAGCCATACCAGAATGTTTCCTTCCTGCCTTCCTTACAGGATTAGGCCAGTAACTTCTTCTAACAACCGGTTCTCCAAACTGCTTAGAATGTAAACAACTGGTTCTAGCAAATAGGTGCGAACTGGTAGAATCTCACCCTTGTGGTGATACCTTGGTACTCAATTGCTTTGAAACTCATCGAATTTGGTACTCAACGCATTTTGATGGGAAAACATTGTCCCTTACTCGTTGTTTATTTGGTAGTCAGCACGTCAGTGTTGGCTGCCTTGTGACTCACTACAATATTCCTTATGGGAAAAGTGTGTTAGGTATTCATCATTCTGGTACTCATTGTGTCTGTTGGAACCAATTAACGATGAGTATCAAGGTACTGCAATATACCCATCCTCACAGCCTTTGTATCAGGATGTTGACAAACAGTGGTGGTATTCAATTTTTTTACTATCGGTTCTGTGGGCTTGGCTTGGTGGGTGTGGCTTGGCGGGCATGGCAGGGGAAGGATAACATAAAATTTCCATTTCCACCCCACTCCAGGGGAAGGTTATTGTAAAATCCCCATTCCCTCCCCACCCCACTAGCCTGCTTTCCAGCTCCATTCTCCTGTGCAAGGCAACCAAAGAAGACCCCGCTGATCAGCTGGGACTCGGGAGGCAGAGAATAGATGGGGTTGGTGGAGCCAGTCAGAGGTGGGATTTATCCGAACTACTCAAAATTACTCAAAGTTATCCGAACTACTCAAAATTTCCGCTACCCGTTCCCCAGAACCTGTCAGAACTGGCTGAATACCACCTCTGGTGACAAACATCCTAGGCTGATGTTATGTACAATGGCAGGTCCAAGTCATTCTGAAATATTGCTATGTTTCTTCATTTTCTCTTCCTAACTTGAAGAAAACCCTCTCTGTTATTAATGGTATCTGGGGAGGTGTTTTTCAACACCTGTTTCTGCCTGATGGGGACAGCTCTGACCTTTGCTGTCTGATGATCTTTCTACCTTTTAGGAGAATTTAAAACATGCCATTGGACTCTGCCTAAAGTCATGGCAGTGGGAGCCGGCACCTTCCTGCTTTTGGCTGGAATCGGAGTTGGGATTTGGGCAATAGGTAAGATCCCTTGTGGGTCAGAGAGAGGTTTATTTCTTTATTTAAAACACTTAATATCCTCCCCACCATCTGAGACCCAATTCTAGATGGGTCTCAGTCAAGAAATTGGGGTCGGTTGTGATGTAAAATAAAACCAGTGATTTTCAGCTGCAGGTTGTCAGGAATGAGGATATGCATGCAAATGAAAAACACTTGCACACAATGATAGTTAAGCATGAAAGCTGACTGGATGACTTTGGGCCAACCACTAGCATATTGTGAGTTCTAGTCCTACCTGAGGCATGAAAGCTGGCTGGATGACTTTGCATCAATCACTAGGAGACTGTGAGTTCTAATCTTATGTTAGGCACAAAGGTTGGCTGGATGACTTTGGGTCAATCACTAGGAGAATGTGAGTTCTAGTCCTGCCTGAGGCATGAAAGCTGGTCGGGTGACTTTGGATCAATCACTAGGAGACTGTGAGTTCTAGTCCTGCCTTAGGCATAAAAGCCAGTTGGGTGACTTTGGGCCAATTACCAGAGACTATGAGTTCTAGTCCTGCCTTAGGCATGAAAGCCAGCTGGGTGACTTTGAGCCAGCCACTCGCAGTCCACCCACCCTATTTCCAAAGGTTTCCCTGCTGTGAAGAGCAAGCATTAACTTCTGCAGAACATGGATTTTGCTTCTGTTGTCATTGTCTTCCTGCTGAGCGATGTTCTAATCAGCCTTCTTATCTCTCACTGCAGTGGTGTCTGTGCTTGGGAGTGAAAAGGAAAGCTTATATGCAGGTGAGTATGCGACAAAGGGCTGTGGAACTCTTCCGCCACTTGTGACATAGCCTCACGTTTTCCAGCCTGATGTCTTCAGGAACTGTTGGACTACAGCTTCTCCAATTCCCAGCCAGTCTGATTAAAAAGCAGCTGTAGCTCAGCAACAGATGAGATCAGCCCAGTGGTGGTATGCTACCGGTTCGTACTGGTTCGCCTGAACTGGTTGTTTAAAAAAAACCCACCTGAAGCGAAAGAAGAGAAAAGTGCAGGATCGGCCGTCCCACCCACCCCTGTGCTTTTCTCTTCTTTCTCCTCTCAGCTGATTGGTCCTGCAGGCCTCAGCTGATGTGTGGAAAGCTGCGTGCATGTTAGGTGTGCACATGTGTGATCACCAAACCAGTAGTGGAACAGATAGGATCCCACTGCTGGATCAGCCAGTGTACCTGTGAGGGGGGGCACAAAGGAGCTGGGATAGTCCTGTCTTATCACTACCTTTGTTCTGTTCAGTTCAGGTGAATTCCGAGGATTTGCGCCTAACTGTGTATGATGAGACTGAAGGGAAGTGGAGGCTACTGTGTTCTTCTTCCTCTGATGCCCAGGTGGCAGCTCTTAGTTGTGAGGAGATGGGATTTGTCAGGTACACCCAAAACGTGGCTGTGATGACAAGGTCTATAGCAGTGGTGGGAATCAAAAATTTTTACGATCAGTTCTGTGGGTGTGGCTTGGTAGGTGTGGTGTGGCTTGGTGGCCATGGCAGGGGAAGAACACTGTAAAATCCCCATTCTCTTCCCATCCCACTGACCTGCCTTCCAGCTCCCTTCTCCTGTACAGGGCAACCAAAGAAGACCCAGCCTATCAGCTGGGACTCAATGGGAGGTAGAGAATAGATGGTAGTGGGGCCAGTCAGAGGCGATACTTGCCGGTTCTCCAAACTACTCAAAATTTCCGCTACCAGTTCTCCAGAACTGGTCAGCACCTACTGAATCCCACCTCTGGATTGTCTCTATTCCAGATCTCTCTCCCATTCGGTCTTGAATGCAGGCAGTGCAGGTGCCAATGGAACGTCAGGCTACTTCTGCGTGGATGAGTCCCACCTGCCTTTTGCGCAAAAGCTGAGAGAAGCCATTGTTGTCTGGTAAGGACCATTTCCTTCTTCCCACTTTTCCTTCGCTTAAATCCACAGGCCTTCCCAGCCTTGAATGTACATGGTAACATCTATTATTCCCAGCCATCCTGGCCAATAGGTAAGAATGATGGGAAGTCAGCAGTCTAAATATAGCAACTTCTGCCAGGTAACAAATTGTATTGATTTATCAAAATATAAAATAGCAATAGCACTTAGACTTATATACCACTTCACAGTGCTTTACAGCCCACTCTTAGTGGTCAGCCTATTGCCCCCAACAATCTGGGTCCTCATTTTACCCACCTCAAAAGGATGGAAGGCTGAGTCAACCTTGGACTGGTATGGATGGATGGATGAGAAGGAAGGAAGGAAGGAGGGAAGAAGGAAGGAGGGAAGGAGGGAAGGAGGGAAGGAGGGAAGGAGGGAAGGAGGGAAGGAAGGAATAGCAATAGCACTAAGACTTATATACCATTTTACAGTGCTTTACAGCCCTCTCTAAGCAATTGACAGAGTCAGCCTATTGCCCCCAACAATCTGGGTCCTCATTTTACCCACCTTGGAAGGATGGAAGGCTGAATCAATCTTGAACCTGGTGAGATTTGAACTGCCAAATTGCAGACAGCTGGCAGTCAGCAGAAGTAGCCTGCAGTACTGCACTTCTAACCACTGCACTACTGTGGCTCATGAAATACAAACTTATAATGAAAAATAAAAAATAATGGAAAGATAAGGAGGGAAAAGAGGAATATTTTTTTTTCTTGGTCCAGGATTTGCTGAGAAGAAACATGATATACATTAGCTACTTTTCCTAAATTGTCTCATCTTCGCATATGAGACCAACTGGTGAAGTCTATAATGAAAGATCCCTGAGAACTGAATGTAATCAGTGCCATCATCATTTAAGGAAATTGAAACTAGAGCTATTCTATATGCCACCGAAAGTTCAAACTGCAAAAATTGGGAGTTCACGCTTTTCTTGATAATGCCTCTTTATTTCTCCTTCTGGAGACTTGAGTTTTCTTCTCTTTCTCACAGTGAATGTCTGACAGGCCGGATCCTAGCAACTCTTTGCCAAGGTATGAAACTCACAAACTATTTCAAGGGTATCTTTAATCATCTTTCTCTGCCCTCTTCCAATTCAGATCTTTCTTTCTCATCTTAACCTTTCTCCAAATCTTTCTCAGGTCTTTCTCTTATTCACATGCTTACGTGCAGCTTTCCTGTCTTCTGATTTGCTCAAATCTAAATTCTCCTCCGATGCTCGTTGGTTTCATCACAAGCACTCAGCTGGGTTATTGTAATATCCTTGTTCTTCATGAATAAGATTTCATTCACGAAGTTATGTGGGATGCACAAAAGTTGATGGAATTAGCTGAGATGGCTAAATCGACTGTTTTGATCAAAGAAAACAACATAAGTATTTCTGTTTTTACTTGGCAACCGCTTCCGGACCTTTTGCTTCAGGTAGGAAAAAAAATGAACCTTTGATTTTGGGTTTTACTGATTAGATAGATTGTCATTACAGAAATGGCTACTTTATATTATTATGGAAAAGTAAAAAGTTAAGATTTGATATTACTGTCTTATTCTTACGATACCAGAGGGAGTTGGAAGTCAATGCCTTTTTTTCTCTTTTCTTTCCTTTTCTATACTTCTCTCTTCCCATTTCCCTCCCTTTTCTTTCCTAGTATTTGCTTTTGTATTTTATATTATAAGCTAATAAAAATTGTAAACTAAATCATGAAGTTATGTGGGATGCAAAGTTGCATCAGAACAGGTATTAAACTATTGTATGCTTTGCAGACTGTGGACGCAGGAAGTTATCCGTAGACCGGATTGTCGGTGGCCAAGATGCCAGTGTGGGTAAATGGCCCTGGCAAGTCAGCCTACGTTACGATGGGACACATCTCTGTGGAGGCTCCATCATCTCAAATGAATGGGTAGTTACAGCAGCTCACTGCTTTCCAGAGTAAGTCCTGGACTAGATATGTGTATAGAATAACATCCAGCTTTGTAATATTGATTGTTCTTAACAGTTGACCAGATGTTTCTGAGTGCTCACTAGGGAAGTATGTCAACTGTTGATGAGCACTTCTGGAGTTCAGAAGGGCCCTCCAGATGTTTTGCTTTCAACCCCCAGAATCCTAAGCCATAGCCATGCCAGTGTGATGACCCAGGGCATGGCACAAGGGCAACACAGCCAGATAATAAGTAGGGGTCCTTTTATGAGCTCCAATTTTGCTCCCAGTTACTTTCCAGTCTGGAGAAAAACTCCCCCAGGAACCTGCAACGGTCTTTGGCTGCAAATATTCCAGTCCAAATCATTGTAAACAGAAGGCTTTAAACTATAAATCCAACAAGGCAAAATAAGGTAATAAATCTGGCAGGGCAAGATAAGGAGTTCCAGAAGTGAAGTAACATAGCAGTAAATCAAACCAGTTGGAAGGGTGCCAGGAACACAGATAACAACAGCCACACTAGATAAACTCAAGCTGCCCAACCCCTCTGCCTCTCCTTTAACTTCCTCCCTAGGTGTGCCTTGTGAAGGGAATCAGGGGCCTTTCCTTCTTCGTAAGCCATGCGACCCACGTTGCTCTTTTCTCCATTCTTCCCTGCATGCCCTAGGATGAAGAGGGGGTGGGCCTGGGTCTTCCTCTGAATTCCCTCTCTCTTGTTCTACCTCTTCCCTGCTTTGCCCAACTGGACTTTGCCCTTCCCCAGTTTCCTCCACAACCAACGGAGCCACACTTCCACTCTCTGTTCATCTTCCTCCTCAGATTCAGACTCTGATGGGGGCATGACAGCCAGCTGGGGAATTCAAGGAACTGAAAGCCCTCTGAAATGTACCCTGATTTATTGCTAATTGTAGACTTTACTCAAAAAGCATTTATATGGGTCTCTAAGGCCCTGAAGATTCTTCAGCTTGTTAAGATTATGATCTTAGGTGGGGGTCCTAAGTCAAAATACAATTGGGTAGTTCAAGCTTAGCAGACTGTGTGAACTCAGACAACTGAGTTCGTTTTTGATGAAATAAATAGACATTTTGGGCAATAGGTGAATCTAGCCATGAGGCTGCTCATGATATCTGACCTTCAACCACAGTCCATGGGCCCAACGTGCTATTGAAAAAGAGAGTACTCCAGGGATGCTGTTTTTGCCTTTTGAAGCAAATGAAATAATATATCTGGGCAGAGTTTACACCATGTGCTCTGCTTGGTCATTAAAGTCATTTTCTGGATTTAACAAGCCATATCAAAAAATATCCACCTTGACCAAGTTTGTAAAGATTCTCAGTCCTCCAGGTCATGGTTGCTCCAAAGGTGCTTTTTCAGGAGGCAACTGGACTTTATTTTTTCTTTTGAAGATGTTTTGCTTCTCATCCAAGAAGCTTCTTTAGCTGTGAAGCATTCCCCACTATCCTGTCAGAACTGAAGAAGCTTCTTGGATAAGAAGCGAAATGTCTTCAAAAGAAAAAACAACAAAGTCCAGTTACCTCCTGAAAAAGTACTTTTTGAACAACCCTGACCAAGGTTCCAATGAATCAAGTTTAGCTTGTGATGTGAATGCAGCTGCTAGATCCTTAACTAACTTGATCAAAAGTCCAAAGGTGATAAATCCAAAGTTCCACCGACCCCACCTGCTGTCCAACCTTCTTCTTTTGGGTCTGCCTTGCAGGGGGAATCGTGTCTTGTACCGCTGGCAGGTCTTCATGGGTGCCGTATCTCAACTATCCATAAGGGGGCTGCAGATGGACATAGCCGGCATTGTGTACCATGGTGGGTACAGGCCCTTTGTGGACCCCAATAGTGAGGAGAACAGCAATGACATTGCCTTGTTGCGCTTGGCCACACCACTCTCCTTCAATGGTGAGTGTCAACTTTGAAATGAACCTGTCTGAAGCCATCTTTTGCTGCCTCATAGTTACCATGAACTTTGGGGGGGGGGGGGTAGAGGGGAGGGTGTAGATAGACTGGCTAGCAGTCAAAGTAAAAAGCTTTCTTGTGGGAACCAAGGTCAACACATGACAGTTGGAGGAGAAGAAGAGTAACCAAGGAACTCTTGATCAAATGCCTTTGTAAGGTCTCAGAAGTTTCCCCGAGCCACTGAGATGCCAAAGAGAGTGAGACTCAAGACGAGGCTTGCAAAAAGAAACAGCTTTTTTTAATGGCCAAAGTAAAGGTGACAAAACTATATCCAAAAAATACAGACAAAACACATGTAAGGAATAGCCACACCTAGGTAAAGTTTGTCTAGGATCTTATACACTTGTTTAGCCAATCAGAGACAAAAGTTTCTTATTCAATGTGGGCAATGTCTTGCCCATGCCCTCCCCCCACTAATCCATGGAGCATTCTTTGTCCATGCTCTGTCCATGCTTTGTTATCTTGCAGGGTATCCCTTGTCCTTGTGTGTTCGTGCTCCTAGGCAGCTCCACCCACTTATCTATGGAGCAGGATATTCCTGAGAACTGTCTCCAAGGATGTGCCTAGCTCTGAAGCAAATTGCAGAAGCAAGAAACCAGATAGAAAAGGATACAATTCTTTTACAGAATGAATTCCTAACAAATGATTCCCAACCTTAGCAAAACAGTACAAGCAACCTCTTTAACAAAAGCCAAGAGCAAAGGTTAGATTGATTTGTGTCAATATGTCCTTTCACCTTAATTGGACAATGTGGCCTGTGATACTTGGGGAGGGACGGGACAATTGCTCTTTTAATTATGTCATAAACCCAGGAAAACTTTCAGAGTTGGTTTTCACTAGCTGTCCTGATATGATGTATCCAATAAACATGTTCTTTGAGGAATCTACCTGCTTAGGATCTACCTGTTCTTTGAGGAATTTACCTGCCTTCTGCTTTTGGAAGATGCATTACTTGGAAGGTGACAGAGAGAATATTGCTGGGCAGGAGTTGGGTGGCTCATGATATCATCATGAAAAGTCCACCCATCCTTTATTTGTGTACAACATCTTCACACTGATATGAAAGAAAAGAGGAGGAAGTAGTATTAGGTATGTTTGCCGCCTTGTTTATAAAGTAATAAAGGCAGGATTAAAAAAAAAAAACTTTAAAATCCCCTTAGATTCTTCTCCCTAAAGTTGTGGAAGGCCAGCACCCTCTAGTGAAAATTCCATTGAAGGTCACTTTTCCATCGATTCATAAATTCTCTCTTCCAACTGGTTAAAAAAATAAAAAACATCAGGAGAAATTTTCGGCACGGAAAAGTCACAGAAAGCAACTTGCCACTATTGGCTGTGAGCCAGGGAAAGAAAGACTCTCTTACCCAAGATAATAGCAATGTTTTTTAAGGTCCTTTTTTCTTCTTCCAGAATTTATTCAGCCCATCTGCCTCCCAGCATTGGGGCAAACTTTGGTGGATGGCAAGATCTGTATGGTGACAGGATGGGGCAACACACAATATTATGGTAAGGTCCTCTTGCTGCCACGAGATGGCAATCGCGTTTGTATGGTTGGAGTTCTCACTCAATTGAAAAGTTCTGCTTTTTAAGGAAGGAAGGGAGGGAGGGTGGGAGGGAAGGAGGGAGGAAGGAAGGAAGGAAGGGAGGGAGGGAAGGAGGGAGGGAAGGAGGAAAGGAGGGAGGGTGGAAGGAAGGAAGGGAAGGAGGGAGGGAGGAAGAAGGAAGGTAGGGAGGGAGGAAGAAGGAAGGGAAGGAGGGAGGGAGGGAGGAAGAAGGAAGGGAGGGAAGAAGGGAGGGACGAAGGGACGAAGAAGGAAGGGAGGGAGGAAGGAAGGAAGGCCTGGCCAAAGGGAAGAAAAAGACACACAAAATAAGGGGATTATTTGTAAGAAGCCAAGAGGCTGACCTTAACTGCCCTGCATATACCTACATCTCTCTCATGATTGTAAGCCTCACAACAACTACCATTAAGCTAGCAGATAAATGTTTTCTTTGACTGTTCTCCCTACCACTTTCTAAAGGCTGGAGAATTTATATGACTGTTCCTTTACAACAGATCATTACATTCCTGCTGACACTTAGGCATTGATGCATCTGTATGGAAAACACACAATAGGATGCCAGTTTTTGCATCTTGCTTCTCTTTGAGGATACTGGATTTGGCAGAGGCTTGGTTTAATAACAGTGGGGCACCTTTAAACTCACATATATCGGCCTCAATGGATTGGAAGAGAAATGGGCCGGTCTCTGTTCTGAAGCTGCAGCCAAAGTAGCTCAGGAAAAAGCGAGACCGGAGATCCGTACTTTAATTGGGGCTTCACCAAAGCTGAGGTGACGGGTGCTGGTTCTCTGTGGAGATGAAGACATAATTCTTTTTTCCAAATGTTTGGCTTTCAGTCCAGAGGTCCTTCCTCCTTGCTTAAGGAAGATCCAAGGGTGGGCTTCAAAAACGTTAGCAAAGGGTTCTCTGCCTGGTTGCTGGGTAGGTGTGGCCATGGTGGGCGTGGCCTAGTCAGCCTCCTGCACGAAGGTGGGGGGACGCTTTTGCCCTCCCTGGCTCCGGAGGCTTTTTTCAAGCCTCCAGGAGGGCGAAAATGGCCTCCCCAGGCTCTGGAGGTTCTCTGGAAGCAGGAAACGGGCCCATTTCCAGTCTTCCTGAACTTCTGGGAGGCCCGTCTTTCACCCTCCCTGAGCCTCCACGCAGGCCTTGCACTTACCTGCATCCAAAACGGGCCACGTGGGGAGTCCTGGGAGGGGAGTGGCGGGGTGGGTGGGTGGGAGTAGGATTTGGGGGTTCTCTGAACTGTGCAGAACCTTAGCTAGGGGCTCTCCCGAATCCCTCCGAACCCCCAGCAGCCCACCCCTGGTAAGATCTAACAAAACAAACTTTTGAAAAGACTTTGGGTTGCTAATAGAACATCTCGGATCCAAAGTTCAACTAAATGATCCGAGAATCCTACCTTAGAGAACCTCTGACTCTCTAGAATGATGTTGATGAACTGCAACTGTCAGCATCCCTTGTCATCATAATTCATAATTCAGGCAGGGCAAAGTACTCCCGATCCCTGAGCTGTTCCCAGTAAGCTGAGTAAGGCAGATGCCAGCACATTCCCACAATGAAAAGAACAACTATGCACTATAGATTAGGTCCTTCCCAAGGCTATTAAGGCAACGAGCAACAATCTACTGATCCTGAACGAAGGAAAAAGACTAAAATTTACACCCAGAACTGTAGATCTATGTAAGGGTTTGGTTTCTATGTACTGCAGTGATCTATCTTTTCTGTCTCTATATGGCTTTATTCAGTGGTGGATTTCAATTTTCTGTGGGCGTGGCTTGATGGGCGTGGCAGGGGAAGCTTACTGCAAAATCCCCATTCCCTCCCCACCCTACTATCCTTCTTTCCAGCTCCATTCTCCTGTGCAGGGCAACCAAAGAAGACCCAGCCAATCAGCTGGGACTTGGGAGGCGAAGAATAGATGGGGGTGGAGCCAATCAAAGGTGATATTTGCCGGTTCTCCGAACTACTCAAAATTTCCGCTACTGGTTCTCCAGAACTGGTCAGTACTGGCTGTATACCACCTCTGACTTTATTCTTTTCTGCAATAAAGAGTCTCATCTTGCTGATTTATATTCAGACAATTCTTAGAGAAGGTGATAAGTAGCCGAAGAACCCGGGTTTACATTGGGGCCTGGGGGAAGCATGGCATCGAGGGAGAACTTGCCAACCACTGCAAAACGGTATTGAGTGATGGAAGCACCAGGCTCTCTTGTACAAAGACAGCTTCTGATTCCTCCTTCTTTGTAGGCCATCAGTCTGAAGACCTTCAAGAGGCCAGTGTACCCATCATCAGCACCAGTATCTGCAATGGCCCTGATTACTACAGCAGTCAGATAAAGCCCAGGATGTTTTGCGCTGGTTTTCCAGGTGGAGGTATAGATGCTTGCCAGGTAGGGTCAGTTTGACACGCTGGCTGGGGAATTCTGGGAATGAAAGTCCTCCCATTTTAAAATTGTCATGGTTAAGGAACACTGCTCTAGAAGTTAGCGTCTTCAGCTTGGTACCCACTAGACATTGGCAGTATCAATTGGAAATATAGCCAAATATATCTGAAAGACTTCAAGATGGAGAACACAAAGGTGGACATTAGATTCATCATCGGGCTATTTAGCTGGATGTAGCTTTTTCTTCTTAAATATAAAGTAACTAGCTCAATAACCATGGCTCGCTACGGAGCTACCTGTGGTCGGGCTTAGTTTTTGGGGAGGAAAATAAGGGGGAAAAATTGTGCCTCTTCTGACCAGCATCCATTGGTATTCATCCGACTAGCATCCCATCAGTGTAAGAGTTGAGGACTGTTTGGAAACTGAAACAGTTTTTGCTATGTGAGCAAGGAGACAGCAAGGAGTTTGGGTGTGGCTTAGCTCAACTGTTCTGTACTGAAACTGGTTGCTGCTTTGAAACTGAAACTGAAACTCCTCTTCTCTACTTGTGTTTTACATTTGGAACAGATTTTTTTTCAGGTGGGGAGGGGAAATCGAACTCCTTAGCATCAGAGCGTGTCAGTTATAATATAGGAAATACTCATACTCTGATGGTCATTTTGAAAAATCCTTTCTTAGTGAGCATCTAGAAGCCAAGAGGAACATACGTGCCAAATTTCAAGTTTGTAGGTTTTACGTTTTTGGAGATGTTGTGATGATGCATGAGTGGTATTTCGCTTTTATATATACAGAATAGCAGAGAAGAGACCAATCTTGATCAGAATTGGGGGAGCATTTCCTATTCAACTTTTTACTCCCGAGTTGCTATTAATCCAAAAGTTGTAATTGTGTAGTCCCCAAATTATGACTAGTTGTTTAGGGATCATTTCAAATTACAACCAACCCAAAAAAGAAATGTTTAACCCAGATTTAAAGTTCAGATGGTCAAGCCCCCCTGCAGTCCTATCTATGACCAAACTTCAGGCATTCTGCAACACTGCTGCAATTATGACTATTTGCAGATATTTCCAGTTTTGGAAAAAAACATACCCATAAGGAACCATTGGCTACTTAACAACCATGATGTTCACTTAATAACTGCCCCAAAAGAGGTCATTTTACATCATTCCTGAGAAACAACTGTCATGGGTGGGCTTATGGTCTTAAGAAGGATTATTTTCAAGTTACCCACCTTACTAAGGATAGCTATATCATTTTGTGTTTCTATATCCTTAATTCCTTGGAAAGCTCTTTTTTTTAAATTGTTCTCCTGTTAGAAAAGACAGGAAGGCCACAGCTCCTTACCAAATTTGTTAGTTTGGTGGTCCAGGAGATTTGTGATTGTGACTTTATTTGCTCTAGTAGGCATAGTTTGGGGAGTCTCTCAGTCTCCCATTTCATTGACTTCGTGCCAGTAGATATGTCCTCTAATTTTGGATATGCATGAATTGTATGGATTCCCAATTCAGCTCTGCTGCAGCAAATAATAGCTGTCCTTTCCCCCTCTCTTTCTGTAGGCAACTCTAAAAAGACCATAGAAACATTTTATGAGTTGACACTTATATCTACAGCCAAAGTACACCTCAAATCATGGAGTTACATGTGATGTTCCAAACCTAAGAAATGGAGGTTCAATTTCTGCTTCCCATTTCTGCTGCTAAACTTTATTTTGCTATCTTCTTTCTGTCCACCATAATAGCTTTCCTTGACTTGATGTCATTCAGGTGTGCTGAATTAAAAACTCCCATTATCCCCAGACAGCAAGTCCTTGTGGGCTTTGAATTCTGGGATAGCAGTGAATAGGGAAGTGTTGTGGTTAGCCAGTAGCAGGTGCAGATGGTGGAGGAAAGCAAGGACTCGGAGGAAGGGCCGGGACCATCAAGGAGTGGACTGCTGCCTTCAGAGATGGTGGGGGCTGGCAGCAGTGATGAGGAGGTTCCTGAGGAGCCTGTGCTCAGTGCACATGAGCGCAGGATGCTTCGTCGGAGGGAACAGCTGAAGCTGCATAGACGACTCGGAAGTAAGGAGGCAATGTAATGGCCCCACCCTCTAGGGAATATAAGCATGGTTGCAAGCAATTTTTGCCTTTGCAGAAGGCAAAAAGCATTCAAAGGGTTAAGTGTCATGATAACAGACTTTGATTTCTTTGAAGGTTTTGCTACTTGGATTACTTGGCTGCAAGCCATCTGGTAACTACAAAGAGGTGTTTGTAGAATAAAGCCATGAACGTTTCAGTTTTTGAGTTTAGCTTTGTTTTTGCTCTGGGGGAATTCGGCTGGGTCAGAACAGGAAGTAAGGATGATAACATAAATTGCAGGTTTTCCTTTTAACCTCGGTTTCTTCCTCATGATAGGGGGACAGCGGTGGCCCTTTTATGTGTGAAGACAGTGTTTCACAAGTGTTACGATGGCGGCTGTGCGGCATTGTAAGCTGGGGTACAGGCTGTGCCCTGGCCAATAAGCCTGGAGTCTACACCAAGGTGAATGCTTTCCATGGGTGGATCTACCACACCATGAAGGTAAATTGAATGGGGGAATGTGCCAGAGAAGCTGCTGTGGGAATCATGGTTGTGTTCACACAAAATGTTTAATCAACATGCTAAGTTTTGTTTAATTGGCAGGGGCACATTCAATATTGTATAAAATCAGCCTATTTTGATGGATTTGTTTCTGTGCATGCAAAATGGATTAATTCAATTGCAAGATGAAGTATTTTGACACATTGCAATCATTAAATGATTGCATCTCCCCCCCCCCCAGTGGGATTCCAAGGTAATCTAACCTTCCTTTTGGCTTTTCAAAGCCTCTCTGTGTCCTAACAATGAAACTTTAGGGGAACAATTGTTGAAAATCAGTAACACAAAACACAAAACTTCCAGTTTGAGCTAGGAAGTCACAAAACCTACATTGTAAGCCCTAAAATAGTAAAAATATAATGAACATTTAAGATACCCAATCCCCAAACCACTTTATTAGAGAAGACACTTCTTCAATAAGGTGGAGAGAACAACAGAAAGTTTCTTAAATACAAACAGATATCCCAGATATGCTTATATTCAAAGGGCAACTGGGCTTTCTTTGGTTTTTTTTTTTGAAGAAATTTTACCTTCTCATCCAAGAAGCTTCATAAGTTCAGTTGAACTGAAAAAGCTTCTTGGATGAGAAGCAAAACATCTTCAGGAACAACAAAATTTGGTTGCTTTTTGCAAAAAAAAAACACCTTTGGGACAACCATGATATGGATGATTGAAAATCTCCATAGACATTTACATATATATTTACAAATTTAAACTAATTCACTTGCTTGAATATCATTACTGCTTTTGCTTTAATAAATTTTGTGAAAGACAAGATTGAGGCTGGATAAATAATTTTCAGCTTACACAGCTATCTGGGGTTTGACACTATGTTTACCACAGTCCTAGTCTAATCAAGGATAGATGGCAATAATCAAATTATTACTCATACCTTCCCTTATGAACCAATATTTGACCTCCATTGTTTCAACAGTGATTCTGATCTGAATAATTGGGGAAAGAAATAGAACATGGACATGGACCAGTTTTTCTTTTAGTTAATTTTCATCAGCAGGATTCCATGAGATGAAAAACCCAGATCAACTTGTGCTCTTTTAATGTGTTGGAATAACATCCCCATGTTGGTTGGAGGTGATGGAAACCAGAAGTCACAATATCTGAAGCCTATCAGGTTGAGGAAGGCTGGAGATGCTTCCTTTACTTTGTCTCTGTTTCTTTTTTGCAGACAAACTCCAACATTAGTGGGTTGGTGATTCAGCAGTGAAATGCATGGAGCTGGCCTCCTCCCTTTCCAGTGAATTGCTGCTTTAAATAAGAGAAGAATCAAGGAAAATGAGGAGGGGAAAAAAAAGGAACGAACAAACTGATATCTTCAGCCTGGCCAAATGAGCAGAATGGGACAGAAAGGTCCTTGCCAACTGCTGAAGCTATTGTGGCATACTGGTTGTTTCAGGCTTTTGATAAGATGCTTTTGTTCAGTTCTTCATGGACCTTCTGGTCCTTCAGCTGCTCATCTATGGATGAATTGTACAGAATACAGAGTTGGAAGGGATCTTGAAGGTCTTCTAGTCCTGCTTAAGTAACCCCCGGCTTAAGCAAGAAATCCTATACCATTTCAAACAAATGGTTGTTTGATCTCTTCTTAAAACCTCTAGTGCTGGAACACCCACAACTTCTGGAGAACTAATTGTTTTCATTGCCAGGAAATATCTCCTTAGTTCTAGGTTGGTTCTCTCCTTGATTAGTTTCCATCCATCTTCTGTGCCCAGCTTTCCAAGGCATTTATAATTAATAAAGAGCTCCTGCTACATAAAATCACATGCACAGCTTTAAAGACTTTCAAGTTTAATGGATGCACTTGGATTAAAGGGTTATAATAAAAATCCTATCAAAAGTTGAACACTGAACCCCAAATTTGAAATTTGGTTAGCCTTGTGGTTGGCGTTAATTTCACATCTATTCATTTTCATAACAATGTATCCCCACCAGGCTATTTTAACATTCTTTGATTTTTTGAGCTTTGTTGCCCAAACTTCTTTAGACCAGCCCTTCTCAACCTGATCTTCCTTGATTGTATGGATTATTGTTTTCATCATTCCTTACCCACAGATAGTAGTTATCTCCTTCAGATGTGTGGGAGTAGAAAGATGGCTGGGAAAACTTGCTTTAGGTTATTGGCTTATAGTCTATTGTATCCAAATGATTTCACACAACTTTTTCTCTGCTTCTCCCTTTCCTGAGAATTTTAACAATGGAAGAGTAGAAGAGCTTCATTCTGCATATATAATGAAATTAACTGAACAAACTCAGAATCTACAGGGATTGGCAGATGGAACAGAAAACAGGAAGTCTTTATGCTTTATTTTCCAATGGCAAACTTTTGGGAAGACCATGAGAACATAAAAGGGGTTTGGTAAACATTCAATTACAGTAAATGGATTGTGTTTGAGTCCCACTTTGGCATAGAGACAACAGAAAGTTTATGAAGAGAACGACAAGGAAGAGAATCCCTGCCCCAGCTGAATGAAAATATGTGTAGCTCAGGCTTGAATGTTGGCAACCATGGTGCTTTCTGAGCATGTTTTTTTGCCTGCAGATATTTCATTACCCTACTAGGTAACATCTTTAGGGCTATCCGGTATGGGGTTTTCTACCTGTTTATATAAAGTAATATCTTCTATGTATGCTGTTGGACTGACAGATCCCTTGATGGCTCTTTTCTATTAATATGTGAGGCAGACTTCTTCAATTGATCTGTTTTGGTTTATATATCACTCTCAAAAATCTCACCCAACCTGGTGTCTTGGCTGGCTAGAATTCTTTGAATTTGCAGTCCCTTACATGTAGAAACAACACTTAGGGAAAACTCCCTAGAAGGTTATCTCCTGCCCTATATTGTCTCCAGTTTAGAGGCTCACTGACAGTGGAGTCTGACAGCTTGCATCCATTGGTAGATATCTTAGAAGAAGGCACAGTGATGTACAATTGTATCTTCTTGTACTAATTATTCACAATGGTTTGTCTATATATGATATGTCTGGGTACAACTGACCTTTTGTTTTCATGAAGAAACTTTTGCTTTTTATCTTTGGCTGAGGCCAGTATCTCCCAATACGAGGAAGCATCCAAGAAAGTCCACTTATTAGGTCTTTATACATTGCATATATATATGACTATATTGCCTCTATTCAGTCTTACCTAATCTTGTTCACTCAGATTGCATATCCCAAAGGTGCTTTTTCGGGAGGCAACTGGACTTTCTTGTTTTTATTTTTCTTTGAAGATGTTTTGCTTCTCATCCAAGAAGCTTCTTCAGCTCTGACTGGATGGTGGGGATTGGCAGCATTTATATTCCTTGCAACCAGCTTCCATTCCCCACCATCCAACCACAGCTGAAGAAGTTGGGTGGGAAGGGAAACATCTTCAAAGAAAAAAACAAGAAAGGCCATTGCCTCATGAAAAAGTGCCCTTGGGACAACTATGACCTGCAGGACTGAGAATCTTCATAGACACTCAGATTGTATACATTTCCGTGCTTGTAATGATCTCAATAAAATAAACTGGTTTTGATTGTGAACAGTTTTTGAATGCTCATGTAGATTTCCCTAACAATCCCCATTGAAAATGGGGTTCTCCAAGTCAATTTAACTAACACTTATGTCTCATAAGAGGTGTATTTTCCTCCAGTAATAGCTCACCAATATCCTTGCAAGGAAAGACAAACATTTCATGGTTTGAACTGCAGAAGACAGCAAACTGTAAAATGTGCTTCAAATTTCCTGGATATTTTTAATTTTTCTTTTTTTTAAACATATCTGGGTATTTTACACAAACGGTCTTTTATTCTCGGAGCTTTCTTGCCTTTGGAGAATAATTTCTGTTTAGGCAACCATGTCTATTTTAGAGGCTTCCATTCTGGAATGCTCAACACATTGAAATGGTCCAGGACAATCATGGTTGCAGCCTCTAACAGGATCTACATAAATCTGACCTGTCTCCTCAATCTTTGGTTCTTTGTGTTTAGCTCTCCATAGTTAGCACCGTTCACTAATTTCAGAACAGCTGGAGAGGTCACTGTGTCTGCTCAAGGAGGTTGCTCTGGGGAAACAATATCCATTTTCTTTCTTTTCTCAGAGTGGCAGGATAATAAGGATTAGCCTGCTCTGCAGCCCCATAGTATGGGGAAACAATGGCAGTGTTACAGGAGAGAAATTGGACATCCGCTTAAGGGAGAGGAAAAAGAGTGCAGAACAGTTAATAGCTGGTTAATGGTTAACTGGACTCTTTTTTTTCCTCCCAACATTACTTAACTAGCAGGCCAACAATCAAGTAAGCAATACCCTCAATCGAGAAACTGCCAAAGAGCCATCAGTAAACAGCCCAACCAAAGAATCCCTAAGATGCCCCCCTGCCTACACAGAGAGACAAACCACCAGAATATAAACTGACAGCAAACCCCATTCCTTACCAGCTCTGATGGTGTTCCCTATGGTAGTTTGGGTCATGAAACATCTGCAAGAAAATAAGCAAGTACAAAGAACACCAAGGCTCCCTCATTTCAGCCCTGAGCTACAAATATTCTCCTTCATTATTAACGTGAATTAAGTTAATATGTTGATATTGTCACTACCTAACCCAGATCACATTTTTCAAATTAGCACAGGGGTGGGCTTCAAATTTTTTTTTATCAACAAGTTCTCTGCCCGGTTGCTGGGTGGGCGTGGCCATGGTGGGCGTGGCCTAGTTGGTCTCCTGCACCACAGCCGGGGAGGTGTTTTTCCCCTCCCCAGGCTCTGGAGGCTTTCCTTGAGTCTTTAGGAGGGTGAAAAGAGCCTTCCTGGGTTCCGGAGGCTCTCTGGAAGCCCATTTCCGGTCTTCCCGACCTTCCAGGAGGCCCATTTTTCACCTTCCCTGAGCCTCCATGCAGGCCTTGCGCTTACCTGCATCCAAAACGGGCCAGGTGGGGACTCCTGGGAGGGGAGGGGTGGGGTGGGGTGGGTGGGGCCAGCCAGGAGTGGGATTTGGGGGTTCTCTGAACTTCACAGAATCTTAGCTAGGGGCTCTCCCGAACCCCTGCGAACCCCCATCAGCCCACCCCTGGATTAGCATGTTATCAGTTTGCTACATTTCAGCCTGGTTAATTCCTATCCTAACCTATGTTAGATTAACAGGCCCTCTTGCTGCATGTTGTACTATTATAATCTCTAGCCACTGCTATATTCTTCACAAGACAATTCCATCCTTTGTTCTTTCATGTTGGAGAACAGGCTTCGGTTCCAGTTAGTTCCATGGAAGAGATTTCTCAAGTCTTCTAATCTGACCAATCTTCAGAATAGAAAGGGAATAGAAATGAGGGGTCCTTGGTGCTCTCTGAGCTTGCTTGTTTTCTTGAAGACGTTTCATAACCCTAACTAGGTAACATCATCAGTGATACCTGTAGTAAGCTGTTTGCTGTCGGTTTATTATATTCTGGTGTCTTGCCTGTCTGTGTGAGTGGGGGCGGTCTTAAATTTCAGTAATTCAAATGGCCATTCGGATCAGGAGAACGTTTCACCTTGAACTGCAGATAAACATTGCCATTTCAACCCTGAGCTACAAATAGGTAAAGGTAAAGGTTCCCCTCACACATACGTGCTAGTCATTTCCGGCTCTCGGAGGCGATGCTCATCTCCATTGCAAAGCCAAAGAGCCGGCGTTGTCCGAAGACGTCTCCGTGGTCATGTGGCCGGCATGACTCAACACCCAAAGGTGTATGGAATGCTGTTACCTTCCCCCCAAAGGGGTCCCTATTTTTCTACTTGCATTTTTTTACATGCCTTCGAACTGCTAGGTTGGCAGAAGCTGGGACAAATAATGGGAGCTCACTCCGTTACGCAGCGCTAGGGATTCGAACCACCAAACTGCCAACCTTTCTGATCGACAAGCTGAGTGTCTTAGCCACCGCGTTCAGTAAGCTACAAATATTTTCCCTTATTAGAGAACAGAAAGTCTCATGGAGATAGTCCTCAGTTTACGACCGCAATTGGGATCAGAACATACATTGCTAACAGCAAGGATGCAGTCATTCGTTGCATCCAATTTGACAGCCTTTTTTGTCCACAGTTATTACACAAATCACTGTACTTGTTAAGTGAATCACACGGTCATTAAGCGAGTCTAGATTCCCCCATTGTCTTTCTTTGTCGTAAGCTGGCTGAGAAAATCACACGGTGGTGATCACACGATCCCAGGATAGTGCACCTATCATAAATACCTGTATTTATTGCCTACCTCTCACCACTGCTGATGCTAATGAAATCCATTATTTTCATTTGCCGTTTGTGATGTTAGGCTTAGCTACAATGTGAAAACCACGCAGAACCATTATACCCTTGTCAAAATGTTTCTAATGATGGCTGGATTGACAAATGAACCTATTCTTTCCTATGTGTGTGTTCAGAATTAGTTTTCAATTGCCCTTTCTGGGAAATCATATATAACCCCTCCTGATGTAGAGAAAAATGAGTGTAACAAAGAACAAGGATCTGAGCCCATTCAAGCCCTTACGCTGCCGATTACGGATGGGTAAGAATTTTATGCTGGGCCCAGAATGAAATGGGTGGAAAATTTCTCCCATTTTTGTTTTCCTTTCTGCAAGTATTTCTATTCCCCTACAGTACTTCACTGATCTTTGAATCATGGTTTAGCATGCAAGCTAAAAGAAGAAAGATCCAGATTGAAATTCTCGTTTTGTCACCAGGTTCACCAGGTAAGGTTTGCTGGATTGGTCCCTCTCATTTTTTCCCCCCAGCTCTCTTTTTAAAGCAATTATTAGATGGATCAAATCAAAGTGAAATTAACTATTAGATGGATAAAACCAAGAATGACACTGACTGAAAGTGGCGTTTCCCAATTGTAAATCGGCAGAATGTTAAAATGAAAGAGTTGGTGAAAAAGTTGAATAAACTAATCCACAGGAGTCCCAGTTCTCCCTCTTTAGCTTATACGAGTTTTTAACACTTTGTTCTTTAAATATGAAATAAAAGGTGGGAAGAGGCTGTAGAAACTCTGATGAAAATAGGATTATCAGGAGAAAATGAATTATAACTCATACGAAAAAGGTAAAATAGTAGCATTTTAAAGGCAAAAGAATATTTCTGAATAGTGTATTATGTGAGTACTTTTTTTCTTATGCAAGATGCGGAAGGGGTGAACAGATATAAAATGGTAGCTGTTGGAGAAATATTTGCTTTAATTAAGCAGACTCTTAGCTAGAAGTAATTATATGCCTCCCCATTCTATGATTAGGTATTCAGATATAAATCCCACAGTGAACAATAAATGTGGGTATAATTACTGCCAAAAATTGTATTAAGAACATTAAGCCAGAAATAAATTTATACATTCTTAGGTTTCTTGCATAATTTCTGACATAAGAATTAAAACAACAGTTGGGAATATGAGATCATACCTTCCCTGGTTGATGAAGTTCCTAGCCCTGGGTGAGTTTGTCCTAAAGTTCTTCTGAGATGTATTTATTCATTAATATGCACAATAAATTTCACAGCATGATTTTGTTTATTGTCCCTATTATTTCCTTGCCTCCAAAACTGCAGCTCATTTTGTGATTGTGCTTGAAGCATTTACACAACATCTAGACTCCTTGTGTATCCCTCCTCGTGCTGCAAATTTGCAACTAATTAAATTTAATTCTATTTGATTCTGGATGAGATGGGACATTTTAGGATTAGAGCTGACCAGCAGCAATTTATAAGAAGGTGGGAGTGATTTCCCAACAGAGAGAGGAGGAATTGCTGACTGAATGGGTTTTCCTTCACTGCTAAGCAGCAACATATAGCATCCAATGAGAAAACTATGATTTAAACTTCCTCCCGTTTTCCAGGATGATATCAGGGGAAATCTGGGAATTTCAAATGGTATCTTCTATATCTTCTGCCCTGTAACACTCAGATTTCCTAGTTATACTTTGGTGCAGCTGAACTTTCCTTAATTCCTTCTGTTCACTTGCCTTTTTTTCTCTCTTTAAGCATCCCAAGTGTTGTCTTTGGGAAGTGTGCCTGACACAGGTACGTGAATAATATAGTAAAAACTGTAGAATATTCCAGCTAATAGAAGACACAATCACAAACAATTTGATCAGAATGCACCAAAGAAAAAGCCACTGGGGCCAGTTTGAGTGTTTCAAAAAGCAAACAACTTGAAGAAGTCATTTTCCTCAGATATGTGGATTAGTCTTAAAAATCTCAGCAAAGCATCTGGAAAAGGATCTGGCTGAGTAAGGCACAAATAGCACAAATTTTTCTTCCAAATTAATCCTGAAAGAAACATAGGCATGATATTGGGATGATAGCAAACTTTTTGGCAGCCACCCAAACTGAATGTGATTCCTTCCTAAGCAGGATTTTTATAGAGTTCTCTTTAACAAGATTTGTTAAAATAAAAAGAGTTGAGCATATAAGAATTCCAGCAAGCATACTCATTTTGAACTAAGAACCTATGTATTTCAGTGTATATGAAAGCAGAAACATTTTGACTTGACATTTTGACTAAAGTAATTTTTTTGTTGGAAAAACATTTATATAGCCACTCTGGGCAGCTTCCAATGGAGGGAAGCTGGCTTTTCTTCCCTCATATAGCAATAGCAATAGCACTTAGATTTATATACTACTTCACAGTGCTCTAAGCAGTTTACAGAATCAGCTTTATTACCACCAACAATCTGGGTTCTCATGTTACCCACTTTAGAAGGATGAAAGGCTGAGTCAACCCTGAGCCTGGTGAGAGTCAAACTGCCAAATTGCAGTCAGCAGAAGTAGCCTGCAGTTCTGCACTCTAACCATTGCGCCACCACGGCTCATATAGGCAAATCCACTTGGTCTTTTAGGGTATGGTTGCTCAAAAATCAATCTGAGAACCAACTCGTACTGATATTGTAAACGTTTCCTATTAGATCTTCTATTTACTACCTTAACCTCTTTTCTGGGGACCTTTCCAGACCCCCTGCTCTATCCTTATGGTCCCCAGTATCAGGACAGAAGCACCCCCAAGGCAGATGATGGGGCATCTCCTGAGATCTCCATCTCTGAATTCTTCTTCTTTTATGGGCGGAAATATCATTCCCTTTATGTGAGTATTCTCCAGATTTCTCCTACAAAGCCACTCTTCTCTATTTTTCAACCATATCACCAGGAGTAAGGCTGCTGGGGGTACACAGGGTTTCGGGACAGCCCCTAGCTAAACTTCTGTGCAGTTTGGAGAACATCCAAATCCCACTCCTGGCTGGCCCCGCCCCGCTCCCCCCTCCCAGGAGTCCCCACATGGCCCGTTTTGGATGCAGGTAAATGCAGGGTGTGTGTGGAGGCTCAGGGAGGGCGAAAAATGGGCCTCCTGGAAGTTTGGGAAGGCTGGAAATGGGCCCATTTCCAGCTGCCAGAGAGCCTCTGGAGCCTGGGAAGACTGCTTTCGCCACCCCTGCCTACCACAGGCTTCTACTTTCATCCCTCCAGGTGAACAACAATGGGGTAGTGTCCTTTGGCAACCCTGTCAGTCAGTTCACCCCGGATCCTTTTCCTCTGATGGATGGCCGAACCTTTGTGGCTCCTTTTTGGGCTGATGTGGACAATCGTATCACAGGAGACGTATACTACAGGCAGAGCCAAGACCAGGGGCTGCTGCAGAGAGTCACGGCTGATATAAATGCTTACTTTCCACATGAAAATTTCACAGCTACCTGGGCCTTTGTGGCTACCTGGGACCAAGTGGCTTTCTATGGATCCTTGTCCACCAAGGTAGGCTGGTTCAACTGACCTTGAATGAGGGCCCTTTCACCCCCCCCCAAAAAAGTTTTGCTGGACACCTCCTGCCACAAGAACATCTATTTCAATACAATGCAGTGAGCATGCCATTTTTCTGGTTTAACATTTTTACTGAGTGATAAAATATTACATGATGCAAAGTACAAAAGTAAATAGGATAACAGAGTGGAGGAAGTGGGAGAAGAGAAGTGAGGAAGGATAAGAAAAGAAAGAAAAAAAAAGAAGCATTGACTTCCGACTCTCTCTGTTGCAATAAAACAAGGCATTAACATCAAATCATAACATGCACATACAATTAATTGCATGTGAAAGGGCCAGTAGGGTGTCGTGGTTAAAGGCACCAGAAAAGAAACTGGGAAATTTTGAGCGCTAGTTCTGTGTTAGGCATGAAGCCAGCTGGCTTACTTTGACCGGATCACCTCTCAGCCCTAACAAGGTAGCAATGGCAAACCATTTTTTTAAAAAGTGCTTTCGAGAGAACTGCAGAAGCAATGAACACAGGCCAAGAGATTGACTTGAAAGCACCAATTAATAAATGATATAATGCAGGGACTCCCCAAACTTGGCAACTTTAAGACTTGTGGACTCCCAGAATTCCTGAGCTAATATGACTGGAGGAGGAATTCTGGGAGTTGAAGTCCACAAGTCTTAAAGTTGTCAAGTTTGGAGACCTCTGATATAATGTAATCATTTCTCTACAGGTGAACACATTTCAGGCTGTTTTAACGTCTGATGGTAAAATGTCTTTTGTGATGCTGAATTACCAGGATATACAATGGATATCAGGGCAAGCAAGTGGTGGAGATGCTCACACAGGTTTAGATGGCACACCTGCCCAGGTAAGTCTCTCCTAAAGACACGTTTCCCAGCA
Source organism: Laticauda colubrina (assembly GCA_015471245.1). Taxonomy (NCBI): domain Eukaryota; kingdom Metazoa; phylum Chordata; class Lepidosauria; order Squamata; family Elapidae; genus Laticauda; species Laticauda colubrina. The sequence continues at coordinate 947,854 of BLBF01000072.1, forward strand.
TTTCCCAGCCTGGACCCCCAGGATTTCCCAAAAAGGTCTTTGTTGAAAACACAATAGATATTATGAGAAAATCTTGGGACCGGGGACTAGACTGGGACCCAAAAATCACCCTGGGAAGAAGGCAACAGGAAGCCATGGCATATTGTTCTCAAGGAAATTACATGGATGCAATTTTCTGTCAAAGAAAATACATTATTAATTTATTATTATTGTTGTTGTTATTTTAATTTTTAAATACTCTGTAGTGTGATTGTGATGTGGTGTTTGGGGCACTGTGCTGGAATAGCTTTCAAATGTCATTGTATTCGTGGAATGCAATGACAATAAAGGTATTCTATTCTATTCTATTCTATTCTATTCTATTCTATTCTATTCTATTCTATTCTATTCTATTCTATTCTATTCT
>BLBF01000072.1:948269-975348 GCA_015471245.1 Laticauda colubrina
TCTATTCTATTCTATTCTATTCTATTCTATTCTATTCTATTCTATTCCATATATAAACACCTGGAGGCAAGTATGATAGAAAAGTTTTCCATCCACCCAGTTTATTTGCATGCCTATTTTCTGGCCAGTAGCATAAAGTTTGGATCTTGGGAATTGAAGGCCAAGGTCTATAATCCAGCAGACGCCTCCTTAGCCTCCCATCTTTTTGTGGTAATGCTTTTCCCTATTTCTTACTTACAGGCTGGATTTAATACTGGTGATGCTGACAATTACTTCAATATTCCTGGTTCTTGGACTCCAAACATAATAAACATCAGCTCAACAAGCAATGTCGTGGACCCCGGGCGCTGGGCATTTGAAGTGGATGTTTTTGCAGTGCCCAATGGCTGTGTGTACAAAGGTACATTGAATGCTACCCAGCGAGATCATCAGAAAAAAAAACCCCATAAAGGATTCAGCCAGAAATCCATTATTCCAGTGATAGATAGTCATATTCTTCTCATAAATTTAACCAGATGTCAACAACAATGTCCCCTTGTTTGCACCAGGTGGTTGCTTTTAATGACTATCTGTACATAAACCTTCCATCAAATTATGATAGCTAGTCAATATGTCCATGAAAGTGCTTTATTTATCCCAAGAACTAGATGTGGAATATACATCTGTTTATGTTATTTTTAATTTAGTAAGATTTTCAGCAAGTCTTTAGTCATAAAAGTGGCATATCACCATAAATATAAATAAAATTATTATTGAGGTAGTACAAGAGCTTTGTAGTACTTAATATGGAATGAATATTTATGTTCTGTGTATCTCCTACATGTTCAAACATAGGCCCTTGTGGTCCTTGAATATCTTTGCATATTAATCTAAGGTCATTGTAACCACAATTGTATTAACCTTCCCCTGTATATATGCCATGACTACCTCCTTATGATATAATTCCTCCAAGAGGAGTAATCTTTGTTACATTAAGACATGGCTTTTGAAATATAAACCACATGTCTTCCTAAACTACCATTGGCACAGCTCTAAGCACATTACCAGAATGCTTAGAATAAGCATGTTTACAGCCCTCCCAATTCAAACTGTGATCCATGGATAAACTGCCATCTTTACTCTCTATCTATACATATAAAAGCGAAAGACTGCTCACGCATCATCACAAAATCTCCAGAACCGTAAAGCCTACAAGCTTGAAAATTGGCATGTATGTTCCTCTTGGCTTCGAGATGCTCACTAAGAAAGGATTTTTGAAATGACCGTCACAGCATTAGTATTTTGTATATATTATTATTAACAAGCTTTGATCTAAGGAGTTCTACTCCCCCTCCCCACCTGAAAAAAAATCTGTTCCAAATGCAAAACACAAGCAGAGGAGAAGAGTTTCAGTTTCAGTTACTTTCACAGCATCAAGCAGCTTTAATACAGAACAGTTGAGCTAAGCCACGCCTAGGCTCCTTGCTGTTTCCTTCTTGCTCACCCAGCAAATACTGTTTCAGCTTCCAAACAACCCTCAACCCACACTGACAAGATGCTAGCCAGATGAATATCGATGGATGCTGATAGGCAGAGGCAGATTTTTTTTTTACCTTGTTTTCCTCCCCAAAAACTAAGCCCAACCACATAATTTCAGACTGAAGCACGGGTAATCAAGCTAGTAATTCTATATGGAGAGCGCGGTGGAACAGTCTCTGTCAGGCTCTAATCCACAAAATCTATAGATGTCCTACTATCATATTTCTAGTTGAAATAATGGGATATTGATTTTGGTAATTTCAAGGATGCATATGTTTTGCTTGATTATATTCCCCCAAATTTGGAATTGATCAAAACATCAAAGACTGAACTTTCCATATGGGGTGGGGGGGTGGGGAGGGGGAAATGACCAGAAGATTTTTAATGCAATATCATAACAGCAAATTTACACATAATTTGTAGCAATGGTTTAAAGCCTGCAAGCACTTGCAAATTCGGTGGGTTGATTTGTTTTGTTTTCAGCATAGGAACAAGAAAATGAATTTCCATTTCTAGTCAAACACTTGGAATTTTTGGATAAATGTCCATTTCTATTAAAAATATATGCATTATTACCCCTTACAGGGGTATGGACATTAATTTCTAAAGGGAGGGATTATTTTGTTATTTCTGTTTTATGGATTTCATTTTTCTTTCTGTTCAGATGACTTCTGCAAATAATAAGCTATCAGAGGCATGAATTTCCAAAGCTTTTCAAATATTTACGATGCGTCTTTTTGTCTTCACAGCTAACTTCTTACCTCTCAATGCCATCTTCTGGAGTGAATCAACCTGTGAGGAGAAGTGCCAGTGCATGTTGGACACTCATACAGTGCTATGCCAGGCTAAGGGCTGCTCTGCAGATGAGTCCTGCCAGCCAGTTTCCTGGTACCACTTGTGCCAGCCTATCCAAAGTGCATCCTGCCAGGTCTTAGGTGGACAACATTATACCACCTTTGATGGCCGACTGTACCATTTTCAAGGTGATTGTACTTATGTGTTGTCTCAGGTATGTGCACCCTCGCACAACAAAAGTCTGACGTACTACCAGTTGGAAGCCAAGGTACAAGGATCAGCCTTAGAAGCACCGCACATAGAATATTTGCACATGATAGTCTATGGGCAGGACATTGTTTTAATGACCAACTCGACTGGGCATGTCATGGTAAGTCATCTGAATTAGTGTTCCCAATTCAGCACATAGCTTAATTCTTCCCCCCCTTCTTTGCCCTTCGTTTGCTATTTCCTCTTACTTTCTTCTTCAGATTCAACTCATTTTCCTTCACTGATGTGTCCTTTAAGGAGATTTGCAGATTAACAGAGTTGGAAGGGACCTTGTAGGTCATCTAGTCCAACATCCTCACCCAAGCAGGAGACCCTACACTGTTTCTGACAGATGGCAGTCCAGTACATGGATAGACATTGTTTAGGGATGATTTTATTTAGTTCAGTTTAATTCATTAGTAGGACTTCGACTCATGGACCTAAATGGACCTTCCCAACTTTCAGAGTCTACAAATTTTAATTTTCAACCCTAGATCAGCGGCTCCCAATCTTTTGGGAACTAGGGATCAGTTGTGTGGAAAAAACTTTGTTTTTTGTTGTCAAGTTTTTAAAATTTACATATAAATATTTTGAATAAAGTGTGTTGTCTGGGAAATTCATTTTACAAAAGAAAAAAAAATAAAGTAACAAATATACTGATAGTAGTAATAGATAGATGGATAGATAGAATTCTTTTCTTGGCCAAGTGTGATTAGACACAAAAGGAATTTGTCTTCGATGCATATGCTCTCAGTGTACATAAAAGAAAAGATACATTCTTCAAGAGTCAATAATCATCAGGTACAGCACTTAATAATAACCATAGAGTACAATAAGCAATCAAATCATACTAGGAAACAGTCAATATAAATCGTAGGATACAAGCAACAAAATTACAGTCCTACAATCACAAGTGGGAGGGGATGGGTGATAAGGAATGGTGAGAAGATTAACAGTAATAGTAGTGTACACTTTGTAAATAGTTGAACAGTGTTGAGGGAATTATTTGTTTAGCAGAGTGATGGCATTCGGGGGGAAAAAACTGTTCTTGTGTCTAGTTGTTCTAATATGCATGCTCTATAGCGTCGTTTTGAGGGAAGGAGTTGAGACAGTTTATGTCCAGGATGTGAGGGATCTGTAAATATTTTCACAATAACATCATCATCATCATCATCATCATCATCATCCATCATCATTACCATATTTACCATATATTCACTTGTTTATAATCATATTAATTATATTAGCATATAGTTATAAACAACATTCATATTTTCCTTACATATAGCAATGGTCTTTCTTCATCTAATTTCTACCTCTTGTCTCTAACCAATCATAAAACCTATTCCACGTTAAATAATATTCTGAATTTTTTTATTTTCAATGTTAATCTATCCATTCTGCACAATCCAACATTTTCTAAATTATATTTTCATCTGATGGGGTGTTCTCGTTTTTCCAATGTTTTGCAAATACAATTCTCGCTGCTGTCAAAACATGTACCATTAAATACATAGTCCCTTTATCATAACTTTCTGGTATTTTGCCTCATATTTCCTTGTTAGGAGAGATGTTTTTTTGAGGACCAGAGGGATCATGGTTTCAAGTACTGCTTGCATCCCTTGGATGGGATCCCAGGATCACATGGATGGAATGCAGGCAGCTCCCTTGTAAATAGAGTTAGTAGGGTTTCAGCTGGAGATCTTTCACTTATATTTTATTTATTTTATTTGTCAAGCATGTATGAGAAAAAAAAACAAGTGTAAATATGAACATAATATATAAACATATAAGTATAGACTGGTATAAGTATATACATAATAATTGAGTACGAATAAATGGGAACAGTAGAAGAGGGGCGATAGACATGCTGGTACGCTTATCCACGCCCCCTTACAGACCTCTTAGGAATGGAATGAGGTCTAAGGTAGACAGTTTAAGGTTAAAGTTTTGGAGGCTTGAGGATATAACAACAGAATCAGGTAGTGAGTTCAAGGCATTGACCACTCTGTTGCTGAAGTTGTATTTTCTGCAATCGAGTTTGGAGTTGTTTACTTTGAGTTTGTATCTATTGTTTGCCCGTGTGTTATAGCGGTTGAAGTTGAAGTTGTCGTTGACAGGTAGAACATTGTAGCAGACAATTTTGTGTTCTAAGGTTAGATCAGATTGTAGGCGGTGTAGTTCTAGGTTATAAAACCTTGGCTCTCTTTGGTTAGTTGCGGTATTGTCTATTTAATAATATATTTGGACATAGTGGCTTAGGTTGCTTTGCACTGCAGATTTGGGTCTTGGATGGCATCAAATGCCAACAGCACTTCCTTAAATCCAGTATGTTTGATTGATTTAATAGATGCCAACAAATTGGTTTTGACTCCTAGTGACCAGATATATAGATCAATCCAATTTAGCTAAGATGAAAGCAGTAATTCTGATTCCACTTTCTTGTATGGAACCCCTTGGTAGATTGGCGGGATAAAGACACTTCTTCCTGTGATCCTTCTTGGTGGCAAGATCCAAATGCGTAAGAGTGGCTTCTCCATGAAGATAGATACTGACTTCGGAGTATCCGTTTCTTACACTGGGAATCAACATGTGGAGATTGGGGTTACTGACAGATATCAAAATGCGACTTGTGGCCTCTGTGGATCTTTGAATGATGATCAATCAGATGACTTCTCAACCCCCAATGGATCCTTGGTGGAATCAGTGACACTATTTGCTAGAAGCTGGCAGGTCAAAAATTTTGAGGACGATTGTGGGGACATCCAACAGCCACCAACTTGCCCCCTGACTAAATTGGCCAATTATTCCAGCTCAGAACACTGTGGCATTTTAGAAAAATCCCCAGGTCCTTTTGCTAACTGTGCACAGATGGTGCCTGTATCCAACTTTATGGAAGTCTGTCTTAATGATGTCTGTACATCTGGAGGGAACCGGACTATGCTATGTAATCTCCTCCATATTTACGCTGAACGTTGTCAAGCAGCCAACATCACAGTTGGGCAATGGAGAGAAGAGACACAATGTAGTGAGTAAAATGAATAAATATAAATCAACAACCTTTCAATCCCTGAAGTGAATCATAATGAATGTCATGGCACAGTGACTAATCAGTAGAGAGAAATGCAATTTGTACACTCTGGTCCATCAGAAATATAATTAATGGGCTTTAGGGCAAAGAATGCTGCCTTCTAACCCAGAAGTCTCCAAACTTGGCAAATTTAAGATGTATGGACTTCATCTCCTGGCTGAGGAATTCTGGGAGTTGAAGTCCACAAGTCTTAAAGTTCCCTAGTTTGGAGACCCTGTTCTAACCTGTAAAATGGCAGAAACATGCATCCTGGTTGCTATGTTCTGACGACTGATCTTCTCAGCAATGAAGCTGATGATTGGTATTATCCTAATAGCTTTAGTGTGGGACACATCAAAAAAAGGGATTGGTAGATTTTTGGTGGGTGAGAAAAACAATACATTCTTGTATGTGTGTTTCTGTGTGTATGTGCCAATATTTGTGCATGTGAACCATCAATTATCATAAATTCTCATCACAACATGTCCTTTCAATCTTCCCGTCTAACTCTGCAGAGAGCATCATTGGAGTGAATGACAGGAGCTAAATCCACCTTTTCCAATTTGGTGTCCTCCACACATGATGGGCTTCATCTTCTAGAGGTCCCCATTCTATTTGTTGTTATCACTGATGGGTGATAGCATCTTGGAAATGAGATGCAACACATTCACGGGGCATCTCATTTCTATGCATCTCATAGAGCCTCGGTGGCTCAGTGATTAGAGTGCAGTACTGCAGGCTAATTCTGCTGACTGCCAGATGCCTGAAATTTGGCAGTTCGATTCTCACTAGACTCAAGGTTTTGACTCAGCCTTCCATCCTTCTGAGATGGGTAAAATGAGGGCCCAGATTGTTTGGGGTAAGAGGCTGACCCTGTAAACTGCTTAGAGAGAGCTGTAAAACTCTATAAAGCAGTATATAAGTCTATGTGCTATTGCTATAAAGTTGGAAATGGCTGAGAACAGATGGAGGTGGAACATGTATCTGAATGAACAGCAAGACATAGTTCATGATTCATAGAAGGAAGTATTGGGATTTGGTTTGCTACAATAACATTCACTTGATTTTTCTCCTCTTTCATGTCTCCTTTCTCTCTCAGAAGTCACTTGTCCAGAGAACGGCCACTATGAAGTCTGCTCTACAGCTTGCCCGGCCAGTTGTCTGGATTCCACTGCTCCACTTTTCTGCTCCAAGCCTTGCCGAGAGGGCTGCTCTTGCAACAAAGGCTACATTCTTAGTGGAGGTGCATGTGTGCCCCTGAGCAGTTGTGGCTGCACAGTGAACAACCAGTATTATGAAGTGAGCAATGAGGAGATCCTGACAGACTCTTGTAGCAAGAAATGCTTCTGCAGGCAGCCTTCCCACCCTATGGAGTGCCAAGAACATGCGTGCAGCGCTCAGGAAACCTGCAGAGTGGTGGATGGTGTCTTGGGATGCCATGCTGAGGAAGTTGGCAGTTCCTGGGTGTTTGGTGATCCCCATTATGTCACCTTTGACGGGGTGGCATTTGATTATGAAGGGACATGCACGTACACCTTGAGCAGATACTGTGGCCCTTTGAACAAGTTACCGAGTTTTACTGTCAAAGTGCAGAATGAACATCGGACCTCTTTGGCAGCATCATGGATCTACCAGGTGGAGGTAGAGGCCTATGGGCAGAAGATTGTTATGATGGCAGATCAATATGACAAAATACAGGTAAGTGTAGGCTTCCAAGACCATAATTAAGTACATGCTCAGTTAAAACAATTCCTGATTTATTTCAATGCTGGGAATTATGTTCCGAGCTGGTAATGAGTCTCAAACAATCCCTCAAGATAAGCACCCATCTTTCTTTCCTGAGAAGTGCTGCCAACAACAGAAGTGCCAAATGAACTATAAAAAACCAACCAAAGTACAAAGTCCATACAGAGCTTCAAGGATTAATCTGAACAGAATGAATGACTTTGTTTCCTGCAAAGGTTTTGTCATCTTTGCCTGTCCTTTATCCCTTATGGGAGGGGCAATTACCTCCCAGCCTTACTCCCGAGTCGCCCCTTTTGTCTCAGCTGCTCTTGCCTTCTAGCAGCTCTGCGCACATGCACACTGGGAACAGGCTCCCCTTGCTCCTCTGCCTCACTGCTGCCAGACTCCGGAGGCTCTGGAGTCAGCACCCCACTCCCAGATGATCCTGGCCCCATCTCTGCATCGGATGCAGGACCCTCATCCAAATCCTCCCCAGACTTCTGGACTGGTCCCCGTTCTTCCCCACAGTCCAATTCTGCTGCCATCTGCACAGGCTGCCGGCGAACCACAACAGGAAGGTCTTTCTTTAAATAACCCCTCATCTAGCGACTGTTTGGTTAGTTCAGCATCACAGTAATTGAAAAATGTTTTCCATATACAGCAAAAGTGCCAATTGCTTTTGACAGGCGTCTGCAGAACACAATTCCTTGGCTGAGTATTTTTTTTTTTGCTGTGGTTATTATTCAGTATCTTCTTTTCACTCTTTGTGGTTCACCACAAATGTACAACCAAGTCTCCTTGACAAAACTGCAGACCGTCAAAAAGGGAAGCCACATCAGTAAATATTTATTGAAATTATAAAAACTCCTAAAATAGCTTTAACCAAATCCAAGAATAGCTATAGAAGCTGGAATTACAAAAACAGCTTAACCAATATTGCGTCATATAGAGGCCACGTGCTTGAAGTTTGTAGGGCCAGGACAAAAGCCTGTGTTTATCTTCATTTAAATTTAATCTAAAGCCATGAAATACATATTGTATATTCACTCGTCATCTGTTTGGTGACTTTTAGCTTTCCCCACTATAATTGCAATTATTTCTGGTGATTACAAAAGTCTCAATCAAATCCATTTTAAAGAGTGCCATATTAGCAATAGCAATAATACGTAGATTTATAGATGGTGCTTTACAGCACTTTCTGGCAGTTTACAATGCCAGCATTATTTGCATATGGCCCTCAACAATCTGGGTCCTTATTTTACTGACCTTGAAAGGATGGAAGGCTGAGTCAACCTTGAACCGGAAAAGTTATTATGATTTATTGTGAATGATAAACCATGCTGCCTTCTCTTCCTTTCTGTCTCAGGTGAATGGCCTTCTGGTCAACCTGCCATTTGTTCTTCCAGCAGAAAAGCTCTCTGTTTACTACCGTGGTTTTTCCATCCATGTTCAGACCGATTTCGGTCTCTCCGTCTCTTATGACTGGTCCTACTCCGTATCATTGTATGTCCCCAAGAACTATTCTGGGTTGCTTTGTGGCCTGAGTGGAAACTTCAATGGGAATCAGAAGGACGATTTCCAAAACCCCAATGGCAGCCTTCTTTTCAGTCCCACCGCTTTCAGCAACAGCTGGAGAGAAACTACTTCATCTTTCCACTGTACAGTCATTGGGCTTCCACCCTCATGTGATGAATCTCAGTATCGGCCTCTCCATTCCTGCGGCATCATCCGTGATCCAAGTGGGCCATTTCAGCGATGCGGAGACCCTGCTACTGTTCAAATCCACTTTGAGAACTGCGTGAAGGACATGTGTGTCACCTCTGGCAGCAGCCTATGCAAAACCCTGGGAGCATATGCTCAGCAATGCCAAAGCCGTGGAATTGCCATTCAGCCCTGGAGGGAGACGACTGGGTGTGGTAAGCTGGTGCATATTTACAACCCTGGTGTTACAGTAATTGTCAACTTCCAGCTTGATAATCCAAATAAAACCAGAAGAACACTAACACTTAGAATAATATACTGCTTTATAGTGCTTTACAGCCCTCTCTAAGTCGGTGGTGGGATTCAACTTTTTTTACTACCGGTTCTGTAGGCATGGTTAAGTGGACATGACCAGATGAGTGTGGCCAGGTAGTCATGTGACTGGGGGTGAAAAGTCTTTTTTCTTTCCCAGCAAACCCCCCCCCCCCCCCGTGCCCCATTTTTGGCCTAGTGGGCCTCAGAAAAGCCTCCTGGGAGCAAAAATAGGGTGTGGGGACTGTGAAAATGGCTTCAAATAGGTCAAAAATCAGCTGGGAGGTATGCACATGTGCAGGTAAGGGGGTGGGGGGAGTATGCGCATGCGTAGGGGGGTGGGACTCATTCAGGAGTCAGATTCTACCAGTTTGCACCTATTCGCTAGAACTGGTTCTTAATGTTCAAAGCAGTTTGGAGAACCGGTTGTTAGAAGAAATTACTGGCCTAATCCTGTAAGGAAGGCAGGAAGGAAACATTCTGGTCTTGCTTACAGAAACTGCCTCTCTGTTAACTACATTCTTGGCAGGACTAGACTTCCTGTCTCTGGAACCTCTCTGGAGTTTTTTCCCCTCCTTTGCTGGTACTTTGCTTGTGTGGAGTGACTATTCAAAGTTACAATGGCACTGACAAAAGTAACTTATGAGCATTTTTCACACTTACAACTGTTGCAGCATCCCCACAGTCATGAGAGGCCAGGCGAGGAGATGAGTGCCTCAGTGTGAGTGATATTGAGTTGGCCACACCCATCCAATAATATGACCACCAAGCCATGTCCACCCAGTCACATGACCACCAAGCCACACCCACCAACTAAGCCATGCCCACAGAACCAGTTGTTAAAAAATTTGAATCCCACCCCTGGGCTCATTGCATTGTGGGTGCCAGCCTGCATGTGCTTTTGGCTCACCATAACAAAAAGGTTTGCCACCACTGTCTTAGATAAAGCAATAAGAAAGGCTTTGTACTTTGGCATTCTCAAATGTTAATATGTGTGCATTTTTTCCCCTCCCCAGAGTTGTTGTGTCCCGCTAATAGCTTTTACGACCTCTGCGGACCTCCTTGCTCATCTTCTTGTGCCTCCTTAGCCACACCTTCCAGCTGCCAGACTGGTTGTGTTGAAGGATGCCACTGCAACCCTGGGTTTGTGCGGAGTGGCGTGGAATGTGTGGCTCAACTTCAATGTGGCTGCACTTACCATGGGCGGTATTACCTGGCTGGGGAAAGTTTCTGGCAGGGAGAGGATTGCAGGAGCTTCTGCAACTGTAACAGCACCAGCCATGCTGTGGAGTGTGTCAACTCCACCTGTGGTCCTGGAGAGTTCTGTGGCACCCAGAGAGGCATTCATGGATGCCACAAGTTCTCAGATGGTCTCTGTCGGGTGTCAGGGTATCTTCACTACACCACATTTGATGGGCAGCAGTTTGAATTCCAGGGGACGTGCAAATATGTCTTTGTGGAACTTTGTGGAAGCACTGCATACCTGCCCTTCTTTAGAGTCGAGGTGAAGAATGAGAAGCTAAGCAACCAGCCATTGCCCATGACCTCAGAAGTGTTTGTTCAAGTGAACGCCCATCAGATACATCTGCAGAGAGATTTCTGGGGAACCATCAAGGTAAAGCTCTTGAGCAAGAGCAGCCTTATCCAGCTAGGTCTCTGTGGGATTACAACACCCAGAACTCCCAATCCCTGTGGTCCAAGTTGTAGTCCCTACATATCACCAAGTTGGGCGCCAAGAAAGCACCAAGTTGAAGAGAACTCGTCTAGATATGTATATGGAGATTCTCAAATCATCCAGGTCATGGTTGTCCCAAAGGTGTTTCTTCCCAAAAGCAACTGGACTTTCTTTGTTTCTTTTTCCTTGAAAATATTTTACTTCTCGTCCAAGAAGCTTTTTCAGTTCTTTAGTCCCCTAATTCAGAGAAAAAAGAAAATAAATTGAAAATGTATTTAGAGAGAGAAACCTCTTTTGCTTTTGAGAGGTTATCCCAATCTTGTCTGTTTAGTTCAGTGTTTGTTTTCGATATAAGAAACATACAAGCGGGACATTTAAGAAGCAGCTTTCTTTGTACTGTAGTTGTTTGATGAGCCAGAGAAACGCACACTCCGAATAAAGTTGATCTATCTAAACGCCATAAGCTGAAAGCTCTTGATCAACCTGATCTGTTGACTTTATTTAAACTTTGTAAAAAGCCACCTAAAATACTAGTTGGCACCATGACAAATTCCACAAGATCATTCCCTTCAGCAAAAAAAAAATAAAAAAAAATCTGCTCTCTTTTTTCTTTCCTGATAGCCAGCATGTGTACCTTAAATTTTAGACTCTCTCTTGACCTCAGAGGGCTGGCAGGTGTGGCGGGGGGGGGGGGGGGGGAGTGTGGTCATGGTGGGTGTGACATGGGAATCATGTCGGGGGCACCCATGGTGACCAACTGCTAAGGCAGGACTTCCCTGAGACTTCACTCACTCTCGTTATAATCTCCTTCCTTCCTTCCTTCCTTCCTTCTCTCCCTCCCTCCTTCCTTCCCTCCTTCCTTCCTTCCCTCCCTCCTTCCTTCCTTCCTTCCTTCCTTTTTTTCTTCCTTCCCTCTTCCTTCTCCTTTGTTCTTCCTTCCTTTCCTTACTTTTCCTTCCTTTCTCTCTTCCCATCTTCCCTTTTTTTCCTTTGTCTTTCCTCTTTCCCTTTCTTCTTCCCTGTCCCTTCTTGGAAGCTCAAAGGCAAAAGGACAAACATTTTTAATTTGTTTTGCTAGCCCTTTGCCAGCGAAAATGGAGCTTGGGGAGGCTGTGTGCACACTGGCCTCCTGCAGCCCTCTGCTAGCGAAAATGGAGCTCAGGGGGCCTGCCCACCCTCGCTCCATTTTCTCTAGCAGAGGCACCGTGGGCTGGTCCTCTGCTGTTTCCAGGCCGGCTCCACGGGGCAAATCTGGCTCATGGGCCATGAGTTTGACACCCTGGTCTAAAACCTGCTCAAAAACCTGCTCATTTCAAACAACCAAATAACAAAGTAGATTTACTAAGCATGCAAGCGCCTACAGTGTGCATCAGCCTCTCAAGAAAGCATTGGCAGTTTGTTGAGCAACCTAAGCAAAGATAGACCACAATTTAATATATCTTTGGCCTACTCCATTTCAAGGAGAACACAAAGAAAAAGGCAGACACGGTGTAAATTACAACACGACATTGGAATGCTTTTAATAAACCTATTTGAATGGCCTTTTCATTATTTGTCCTTTCCTACTAGGTCAGCATGCTAGCTATACTATTGATTTCTTTTAAGGGAAGTGATGTACAATTAAGAAAAAAAAATATCCATAAGGAAGTAGAAGTGGCTGAATGGCTAGTTTTCTACCACAGTGTGGTGCAAGTGAAGAAGGGCTGAAAGGAAGGATGGATTAGTGAATGAAAGTGGGCAGCACAAAAACAAAAGAGAGAGAAGGGAAGGTACTTCTTCAGCAAAGAATCTTAGCCTTTAAAGCAGGGGTCTCCAGCCTTGGCAACTTTAAGACAGGGGTGGGATTCAAATTTTTTAACAACTGGTTTTGTGGGTGTGGCTTAGTTGGTGGGCATGGCTTGATGGTCATGTGACAGGCTGGGTGTAGCCAACTCAACATCACTCACATTGATCACTTGCATCTTCTTGCCTGGCCTCTCATGACTGTGGGGATGCTGCAACAGTCGTAAGTGTGAAAAATGGTCATAAGTCACTTTTTTCAGTGCCATTGTAACTTTGAATGGTCATTCACTCCACACAAGCAAAGTACCAGCAAAAGAGGGGGGAAAAAAGAAGTTCCAGAGACAGGAACTCTAGTCCTGCCAAGAATGTAATACGAGTTAATGGAGAGGCAGTTTCTATAAGCAACACCAGAATGTTTCCTTCCTGCCTTCCTTCCAGGATTAGGCCAGTAATTTCTTCTAACAACTGATTCTGCAAACTGCTTAGAATGTTAACAACCGGTTCTAGCAAATAGGTGAAAACCTGTAGAATCCCACTCCTGCTTTAAGACTTGAGGACTTCAACTCCCAGAGCTTTGCTGGCTGAGGAATTCTGGGAGTTGAAGTCCACAAGTTTTAAAGTTGCCAAGATTGGAGACCAGGGGTGGGATTCAACCAGTTCTCACCTATTTGCTAGAACCAGTTGTTAACATTCTAAGCAGTTTGGAGAACCGGTTGTTAGAAGAAATTACTGGCCTAATCCTGTAAGGAAGGCAGGGAGGAAACATTCTGGTGTTGCTTACAGAAACTGCCTCTCTGTTAACCCTTATAACATTCTTGGCAAGACTAGATTTCCTGTCTCTGGAACTTCTCTGGAGTTTTTTTCCCCTCCTTTGCTGGTACTTTGCTTGTGTGGAGTGACTATTCAAATTTACAATGGCACTGAAAAAAGTGACTTATGACCATGTTCCACACTTACGACTGTTGCAGCATCCCCACAGTCATGAGAGGCCGGGCGAGGTTTCCCCTCCTTTGCTGGTACTTTGCTTGTGTGGAGTGACTATTCAAAGTTACAATGGCACTGAAAAAAGTGACTTATGACCATGTTTCACACTTACGACTGTTGCAGCATCCCCACAGTCATGAGAGGCCGGGCGAGGAGATGCAATGTGAGTGATATTGAATTGGCCACACTCAGCCAATTACATGACCACCAAGCCACGCTCACCACCTAAGCCATGCCCACAGAACCAGTTGCTAAAAATTTGAATCCCACCCCTGTTGGAGACCCCTGCTTTAAAGCTTCTTCGAATGATTAAAAATAGATGGGTAGTTTGTTCTTAGTGGACCTCCAAATTAACTGTCCTTCTTTGCTTCTTCAAATCAGATCAATGGAGCAACTGTCAATCTCCCAGTGAACCTCAATCAAGGAGAGACTGTCATTTTCCAGCAGGGAGCATCTATCATTCTGAAAACAAAATTCAACCTGATTGTGAGCTACGACTTGATGCAAAACCTCTTTGTTGTCCTTCCTTTCCGATACATGGGACAAACCTGTGGGCTCTGTGGGAATTTCAACAGGGTGACCCACGATGACGTTGCAATGCCAAATGGCTCTTTGGGAATGGATGTCTTCCATTTTGCTGCCAGCTGGAAGTCAGAGAATCACTGTAAGGATCTCTCTCCTGGTTCTTACCCAGAATGTTTGGAGATGCAACAGCTCATCCAGGCAAAATACAAATGCTGGATCATTCAAAATCCCCAGGGGCCCTTTGCTTCTTGTCATTCTCAAGTTACTCCTGAGCCCTACATGCATGATTGCATATTGGACCTTTGCATCTCTGCATTAGACCACAGTGTCCTTTGCCACTCCATTCAGAACTACGCAGCAGCCTGCCAACGAGAAAATGTAAACATTTCTGCCTGGAGGAATGAGAGTTTCTGCTGTATGTATCACATCCCTCTATCCTACGCTCCATCTTATTTTTTTACTACTCTATGTGATATAGCAGGGGTCAGCAACTTTAAAACACTCAAAGTGCCATTTGAAAACACCAGGAAAACACAAAGGTCCTAACTGGAAGCCCCCTGTTCAATTCTAGAGCCAACCGGAGTCCCGGTTCCCCCTACCATAGAGTCTCCTCCTAGTGCTGCATCCTTTTTCCTCTACCTGTCCTAACAGAAAGCCCTATCAATTGTGGAGCCTATTGGGAAACCCGTCCCTTATCATAGAGTCTCCTCCTGGCGTGCTGTGTTTCCCTCCTCCCCCGCAACCAGAAGCTCCTCTCAAAATTGTGGCAGTGACTCCGGTGACAGGGAGCTGCAGCAGAGGAATGAAAGAGCCATATGCAGCTCCAGAGCTGCAGATTGCTGACTCCTGTGATATAGGAAGACGAGATGTAGATTTATGCTCCCCTGCGGGAGATTAATATGCTTATTAGATAAGCATGTTTCTTGAATCCAGCAGCAGACCCATCTCACAAGTGTTCTGGGAATGTTCACTTCCTGTTGTCATCTAGAGCTTGGGTGGACAGTTTACAACTTTCCAGGTGTTGTTGCATTGCAACTGGTGACATTGCCCCTGTTGGCCAATAATCGAGAGGAATAAACACCATTTCAGGATCCTGTACATTTTATTGCTCTGGAGACTTCAGATAACAACTTCCTTTATCCTAAGTTACTGTAGGAAGAGCCAAAGCCAGTATTGGATGGGGCTTTCTCGTACTCTTTCTAGAGTACACTTACTTCTTCCCTCCCTCCGTCTCCTTACCCTTTTTAACCAGATCTGGACTTCTATTCATAGGTCCACCAACCAATACCTGGAAATGGCTGTTTCTCAGATTAGCCCATTCTTTCCCCCCCTAGATTTTCAGTGCTCAGAACATAGTCACTATGAGCTCTGCAAGAACCCTGTGGATAAAGAATGTTCAGCCAGTTGGCTCCAGGGTGTCCAAGGCACCTTTTGCTCTGAAGGATGTTTCTGTGATGATGGGTACTATCAGAGTGTCGGCAAGTGTGTCCAGCTAGAACAGTGCGGTTGCAACTACAATGGACGCTATTATAAAGTAAGTAGGATTCCCCATCAAAGCCAACACTTTGTAATGTGGTGGAACATATACTTTGCTTACAGAAAGCTTTTGGGGAAAATTAGGAGAGCGAAGGAGTTGAGGAGAAGATGCCATAAATGCCATCTTCTCAGTAAACCCTGCAGAACAATCTGGAAAGTTGAACAGAGGAGATTCAATAAACATTAGAAAAGGGCAACATGAATGGAATGTAGCCATGACAATTTGTGATGTTGCTTTTCTTATCTCTTTTTTTCTTTTAGCATTATGAGTTATATTCATCGTGCAAAAAAATAAACATTAAAAAAACATTAATTTGAGCTAAAGGTCAAGATTGTTTTTTATCCTAATAGTCAGCACTTCTTAAGAATTGAATTCCATTCTAATACAGGTTTATTTCAGCTTGTCCAATAAGACTAATTGATTCTGTAACAATCATTTTCTTGCCTTTGTTCTCACCATTTGCTAATATGATCATGCTCACCACAACTAAATGTGTCATTTATCAATTAGCAAGATACGTCTTTTTCTGAGTAAGGAGTAATAGCTCCCTGGGCTGTAATTAACAAAGAAATTATCTGTTAGATCTTACAAGACAGAATTCCATCACAATTCCTTTGCCTGAAATTATGACTTATAGCCTTGTCAAACTTCTAATTTTCTCAATAGTTTAACTGAGAATCATTTTGATCTGAGCCTCGGTGGCGCAGTGATTAGAGTGCAGTACTGCAAGCTACTTCTGCTGCCTGCCGTCTGCCTGCAATTTTGCAGATCGAATCTCACCAGGCTCAAGGTTGACTCAGCCTTCCATCCTTCTGAGGTGGGTAAAATGAGGACCCAAATTGTTGGGGGCAATAGGCTGACTCTGTAAACCATTTAGAGAGAGCTGTAAAACACTATAAAGCGGTATATAAGTCTAAGTGCTACTGCTATTGCTGTCTTTAAACAACACAGAAAATACTGAAAAACACCCACTCTGTTCTCATTGCATCTTCCATATTAACCTCTACGTTCTCCATGCAGGTTGGAGAGCATATCTGGCTACCCGGTTGTGCTAAAAAATGCCGTTGTGACCCCCTTGGCAATTTCCGCTGTTTCCCAGCTAGATGTAAGATGGATCAACAATGCACACTGAAGGGGGGACTGTATGGCTGCCACAGTCTCTTGACCACCTGCGTCGTCACAGGCGATCCTCATTATTTCACATTTGATGGTGCACTGGTGCACTTCCAGGGTATCTGTGACTATGAGGTCTCTCACACTTGCAACTCCACACTGGATTTCTCCTTCCGAGTTGTCATTGAAAATCGACACTTCCAGAATCCTAGAATTTCCTTTGCTTACCGGGTGGAAATCTGGTTTCAGATGCACCAGTCCAGTTTCCATGTGTTCCTTGAGCGAGGCAAAGCTGTCCATGTGAGTATAGTGGTTACATGACATAGACTCATTGACCTATGGACTCATGGAATCATAGGGATTTTGGAGGTCTTCTAATGATCCCTAAAATCATAGGGAAAGGGACCTTGGAGGTCTGCAGAGAGTTTTAGTCACCACACTATAAAAAAGATGTTGAGATTTTACAAAAAGTGCAGAGAAAGCAACCAAAATGATTAGGAAACTGGAGACTAAAATATGAAGAACAGTTGCAGGAACTGGGCTGGCTTGTCTAGTGAAGAGAAGGACCAGGGGAGACAGGATAGTAGCGTTCCAATATTTGAGGGGCTGCCACAGGGAGGAAGGAGTCAAGCTACTTTCCAAGGCACCCAAAGGCCAGACAAGGAGTAATGGATGGAAACTGATCAAGGAGAGATTAAACCTAGAAATAAGGAGAAATTTCTGACAATGAGAACAATCAACCAACGGAACAGAAGTTGTCTTTGGAAGTTGTGGGATCTTCATCACTTCAGGCTTTCAAGAAGAGACCAGATTGCCATTTATCAGAAATGGTGTAGGGTCTCCTGCTTGGGTGGGAGAGGATTGGACGAGATGATCTACAAGGTCTCTTCCAATTCTGTTAATCTGTAACCTGTCTTCTAATCCAACTACCTAGGAGACCTTATATCATCCCAGACAAACGACTGTCCAATCCTTTCTAGAAAATCTGGAGCATCCACAATTCTGGGAGGCAAGATGTTCTTAACAACATCTTTTGTTGTTATTATGAGTCACATATTAATTTGGGAAAAGCAAATGAAGTGGGTTTATTTTTAAAAAAATTCAAATCCTAGTTCAGTGCTTCCCAAAGGTATTACCTATTGGGCAAATTACCCAAATTTGGGTAAAAGTATTTTTTGATACACGGACACATGACCCAATCACAATAGGGACAATAGTGTTTTGCAGACATTGGATAAAAAAGACTTTCTGATTACCAGTTTGGGGTAAATGAAGGAAAATGTTTGGGAAGCACCATCCTAGAACATCTATACTTTGTTGATGGCACTGTTGGGTCAACCCTTTGTTGAGCATCGTAGCTAGTTGTTCAGAGAAGATGAAAATTTTACTCCTGTCCTGGCCACTTTTTACTGAGCTTTAACAAACTGCATCACTGTTTGGTTTAGTGGCAATAGTGCCTCAGATAGAAAGTCCATACAGAGAGTGGTAAGGACAACCGAGAAGATTATAGGAAGCTCTCTTCCTGTCATTCAGGACACGGCTTATAAGTGCTATGTGCTTAGAGCTCAAAGCATTGTTAGAGACCCCACACACCCACTTGATGGTCTGTTTCTGTTGTTTCCCCCGGGAGGGGATTTCCAAGTATCTATAGCATACTGGATTTTGTAACTGCTTTTTTCCTCATGCCATCCATCTGGTAAACTTGCAGGACTCTTTTTTTCTGCCATATACATCTGATCTAGACTGTGTTGTTTCTCTGTTTCATATAATATATGTGGGCATATGCATAATTTTGTATTTAATTTGTCATGTTGATGTAGTGTATATTGGAGGTGGTGACCCTTTGAGAGCTACATGCAACGAAATTTCATTTTAATGTATGCTGATTAGTGTTCATTCAAAGTGACAAAGTTAGTCTAAGACTAAGTTAATGCTGCAGAAACTTTGATAGTATTTATTTTGTGAAAGGTTAATGGCAGAAGAACCCAACTACCAGCCAATGTAGGATCCATTGCTCGGATCTTGAGAGTGAGGAATATGTTGACCGTGAGAACCAAAGCGAATGTGGAAATCCAGTTCAACGGGGCAAGTAGTGTGTTCCTTCGGGTGGGTCCAGAGTATCAGAATCAGCTATGTGGCATGTGTGGCAACTTCAACGGTGATGCTTCTGATGATAAACTTTTACCGTCTGGAGACAAAGCTCTGAATGATGCACAGTTTGGAAATGCTTGGATATCAAACACCAGCTCTGCACGGTAGGATGAGCCTCTTCCTCTCCCCATCTGAAAAGCTAGAGCACCCCGGAATCAGGAGACCCAGAAATTCTGATGGTCCCAATGAGTTCCAGGCAGAGTTGGGCTGCTGCTGGTTTGCACCAGTTCAAGTGAACCGGTAGCAGCCCTGCCAACTCTCACGGTTCTGCCGTGAGTCTCACGATTTTTTGGCATGTCTCACGGTCTCACGACAAGGCTCCTCAATCTCACACCAAATTTAAAACACTTTTTTTTTTTTCAAATTTTGGGGTCGGCTTATACACGCATAAATCTGATTCTCACACAAACGACATGATGCCACTTCTCAGATCACGCAATATCGATATTACCATACAGTCATATATACATACAGCACATTTCTTTTCACTCTGGGCGCCTCCATTTGGCTTTTTCTACCACCGGATATAACACACTCTGATTGGTTAGTTATTCACGAGACCATGAATCTCACTATTTTTTGTAGAATCTCCAGATTTTTTTCATGGGTCTCCAGATTTTCCTTTATCAGGGGTTGGCAGGTCTGCGGTAGTTTAGATTCTGCACAGTTCAGTGAATCAGCAAATCCCACCAGTGGCTATCCCCGTCCCTGCTTGTTTTTTAGCCTGTTTTGGGGGCCATTTTCAGGATGTTTTGGGGCCATTTTTCGGGCTAAAAATGGCCTGAAAATGGCCAAAAACAGGCCCAAAATGCACAGGGGGGGGCAGCCAGTGGTAGAATTAGCTCCAACTGGCTGAATCCTACCTCTGCCTTTGAGGCAAGTGGTAGAGAAGTGGAGCTGGGTGTGAATGCCTACCCAGCCAGAGAGCCAGTTGTTAAAAAATTTTCAGCCCACCACTGATTCCAAGATATCAGGACAATGGAATTTGGGAAAAACAGTGTTTCAGAAAGAGAGTCATTCAAACATTTTAATCAAATAGATCAGCTAATCCTCTTCTAGACAGCTTAGTCTCTTGGGTGATGAGTATTGATGCTGTCAACCATGAAGCTGACCTGACTGAAGCCATTTTGACCACTTCAGTGTTACCACACTGGAGCCAAGGGATAGAGATGGAGGATTTGAGATAATTGGGATTCTGTAGCCAAAACAAAATATTTTCTCTTGGGAACCAAGGACATTCTCGCACCTGGTCAGAGGAAGGCGAAGTGATGTCACCCGGCAACCAGAGAATGCCGTGATTGGACTGTTTGTTTTGAGAAAGTGACAAACATTTACTTTTAATTAGGTGAAAACCACGGGAGACTTCAGAGTCATTTTTCACCAGATATGTGCCAATATGTTCATTCCAATAAAAGTATTCTTTGAGGAATCTTATCTGCCTTGGAGTTTTGCTTGCTATGGATTTATTATTTGGAACCCTGACATGTGACTCTGTTCTTTGTCTATCTTTTTCAGCTGTAAAAATAACACCAAAGACCTTGTTCCTTGCCCAAATCAACACAAGTACAAACAAATGTGTGCAATCTTAATTAACGTCTCAGGGCCTTTCTCTGAATGTCACTGGCTCAACAACCCAGACTTGTATTATGAATCCTGTGTCTATGATTTATGCCAGTACGGATTGGGCAATCGCGTGTTCTGTATGGCCATTGAAGCTTATGATGAAATGTGCACCATTACTGGGGTGAAGGTGATGGACTGGCGGCAGGCAACAGGATGCAGTAAGCAAAATAAGAAGGATAGTTCCCATTAGGAAAATGTCTGTAGATGTATTTGAAAATCAAGGTGTGACATCAGTACATAACATCTGCCCTTGGAAATGATAATCATCATGAATGAAGGCAAATAACTATATTTGATCGTTCAGGATGGTGTACGATATTGAATTATCATACAAATAATTATAAAGTTTGTACTACCCAATAGCTTATTTATTGTCAGGCACAAGCAACCTGAATTAGTCACAACCAGAAAATTTATATGCATAAAGTTTGAATATACTTTATTGTTGAACTAGTCTCTGCCAGAAATTTTATTGTTAGTCACCTATATTACTAGAATCTCATCAAACTGATGATATTTCCCTGAATAAGGTCAGATAAGGTTTCAGGGATTCTGGGGGAAAGTCATTGTGCCACTTTCTCCAGTGAAAAGATTCTAAACTCAAACTCCTCAACACCACCTTCCGGTCTAGCTGGAGATTCTACCATATGTATGTTACAGAAATATTTTGGGCACATTGTTTTGCGTTCCCAAATCCGTTTGATCTTTTTCTTTTCAGGCATCACTTGTCCAGTTAACCAGCATTATGACTTTTGTGGCCCAGCTTGTCCTGCCACGTGTGCCAACCTCCAGGCCCCAGCCCTTTGCAAAAAAACTTGCATCTCAGGCTGTGTCTGCAGGGAAGGCTATGTTCTGAAAGCTGGGGTCTGCATACCTCTACAACTCTGTGGCTGCACACAAAATGGCCGCTCTTACCAGCTGGGAGAACAAGTGATCCTGGGGGACACTTGTAACCAAAGATGCATCTGCATGCAAGCTGCTCACCCAATGGAATGTCAAGGACATGCCTGCAAAGCTCAGGAAATGTGCAAAGTTGTGGATGATGTACGAGGTTGTTACCCAATGAGATTTGGCCTGATGCATCTATATGACCCTTCAAACTATATCACTTTTGATGGTGTTTCTTTCAGTTTTCAAGGGGCCTGCAAATACACCCTTGTTTCATACTGTGGTCCTCCAGGAAAGCTTCCGAGCTTCAACATTCAAGTATTAAATATGCATAAGGACTCTATCTTGGTATCCTGGATAAAGCAGTTGGAACTTGAAATCTATGGGGAGAAAATAATTATGGCAAAAGGGCAGTATGGTTTAATAAAGGTAAGAGTATTGTAAATTCTAACCAGTTTCCATTGGAATGTCTGTAGGATCTAAAAACTGCTTTATAATGAGACTACGTTAGCCTTTCGAGGTAAATCAGATTAGGAACCAAAGTTATGAAGTCTAATATTACTTTTATTATAAGGTTATAGTAACATAATCCTGAAAGTCTGAATGAGTTTTTCCTTCTCCCTCCCTTTAAGAAAACCAGGAAGGGTCAAATCTAAGACATTTTCTCAAATTACATTTCTGCCTTGGACTCAAGGTTCCTTTATCTAACCATTGTCTTGGTTACAGATCTTCCTCCTGTTCCTCAAGGTTATTCTTGTAGCTCATTATACTCTGTACAAAAAAATTAAGAAGATGTGCATTCAACAGCATACTAACCTTGGTTCAACCCTACAGTGGCTTAATTCATTGATCAAGATAAACATATAATGTGAATCCTGTTGACAGGTTAATCAAGAAGAGTCTCTTTCAGTGAGGTTCGGAATCTACCTTCTACAGTGGCAATGTAGAAAGAAAGATTAAAATTAGAATTACATTTGCAGAAAGATCTCTGAGGATAAAAGAATCTTTCTCCCATTCATCCCTACGACATCCCTAAGAATCTGAGAAATAAGTTGGATCAAGAGAGTGTGACTGCCCCATAGTCACACACAGTTCCATGGGAGATTGGGAAATTGATTATAGGTATCCCTGATCCCAAGAAATGATTTAACTTATATTTTTGTTCAGGGAGGAGAGTTGACTTGAACCCAAGAGGGTAGTTACTAGTGTTGATGCTATTTCCCAGACTAGAGTATTTGAACATGAATGAGAATGTCATGTGTTTTCTGGGCTTGATGTTGAATAACATCAACCTGTTGTTCAATATCCACCCAGATATTTAAGAGAATAACATTCAACATTAGGAAATTGGCTGGAAATTGAAAATCTTTTCAGCCTAAGGTTACATCTACCAGAGAAGAAGGTTACATCTACCATTTGTCTATCTAATTTTCTATCCAGTGATCCATCTATCTAAATGATGGCTAACTTTTTCATCATCGCAGGCCAAAAGTGCATGTGTGTACCTGCGTGTGGGCCTGCACCCTTAATACAATGCATATGTGACCCTCCCTCCCAGCCCCATTGTACATGTGCAGTGGGTCAGTTCCAGGCGATTGCTCACGTGCTGGCAGAAATGGCTCTGAGTGCCACTTCCGGCATGTGTGCCATAGGCTCACCATCATGGTTCTATCTAGTCCAAGGATCTTCAAACTTGGCAAATTTAAGACTTGTGGACTTCAACTCCCAGAATTCCTGCGCTAACATGACTGGAGGAGGAATTCTGGGAGTTGAAGTCCACAAGTCTTAAAGCTGTCAAGTTTGAAGAACCCTGATCTAGTCACTGGAAGATGGAGAGTGCATAGATCAGGGGTGTCAAACTCAAGATCTGGGGGCCAGATCCAGCCCATGGGGTGCTTAAATGTGGGCTGCAGTGCCACCCTGGAAACAGTGAAGGACCATCCTGCATTGCCTCTGCCAGTGAAAACAGAGCTCAGGAGGGCTGCATGCAGCCAAACTGTTTTCACTGGCAGAGGCTGCAGGAGGCCATCACAGCCGAAAACAGAGCTTGGGAGCCTGTTTTCATTGGCAGAGCACTTGGGCCACCACAGGTGCCCTCCACATAAGTGACATTGCATTGGCCACACCTACCCCAGCCATGTCTCCCCCGCCCCCCTGAGGTCAAACACAACCCTGATGCGGCCCTCAATGAAATCGAGTTTGACACCCTTGATATATAGGTTAATTAAATGAATCTATTTATGAATTTGTCAAGGACATTGTTCCCCTGGCTTTGTCTTAGGTGAATGGCCTTCTAATGAATCTGCCCATCACCCTTGCAACAGGAAAACTCTATGCTTATTCTACTACCACCTTCCTCACTATTGAGACTGATGTGGGCCTCTCTGTTTCCTATGATTGGTCTCACCACATGTCAGTTTCAGTTCCTGAAATTTACTCAGGGTCTCTCTGTGGCCTTGGTGGAGATTTCAACCAGAATCACCACAATGACTTCAGGTCTCCCAGGGGTTTGGTGTTTCAAGATCCAGAGACTTTTGGCAACAGCTGGAAAGATTCTGGCTCCCCATTCCACTGTGCAGCTGTCGGGCTCTTACCAAATTGCAGTGAAACTGAATTGGCCCAATACAGAAATCTGTCTTATTGTGGATTCATTCGTGACATGAATGGGCCATTTCAAGATTGTCAAGACCAAACGGAGGCTCAGCATTATGCAGAGCATTGTGTGAAGATCCTATGCACAACACAGGGCAGCCACAAGGTTCTGTGTGAAGTACTATCTACGTATGCTCAGAGATGTCAAGCAAAGCACATCAAGATTCAGTCATGGAGAAAGATCACTGGATGTGGTAAGTGATATTCAGTAGAAAGACTGGTTTTAAAAACAGAAGTGAACATTTTTTGCAGGTGTGCAGGTAAAATATAGTGTCTGTTAGACATGGCATTCTACTGTCTGAGAATATTGCTTCTCTTTCTGTAAAATAGTTTTTAAATGAATGAAAGAAAGAAAGATTGAATGATTATATCTGTTTGTGTCTGAGTCAGATATTTACTTCTGTCAATCTGCACTGGTAACAATTAATGAACAAGCAAAACACTTGGAAGGAAATGTGTAACAATGTCACATAACAACTGTGTGTCTTAAATTAAAAATATTTTCATGAATGAAAGCAAATATATATGTCCCAGGATAATGTTGCAAGATCCAGTCTGGGTGTCAACTCTGAAGCGAACTTGGATGAAGCCATTTTTTGCTGCCTCATAGTTGCCACAAACCCTGAGAGGGGGAAGGGAGGGGGGAAGTAGATAGACTGCTAACAGTCGAAACAAAAAGTTTTCTTGTGGGAACCAAGGTCATCTCAACAGGAGGCAGTTGAAGGAAGAGAGGAGTGACCAAGCAACCGGCCAGCTACTTTCATTGGACAGTGTGACTGGTGACCTCTGGGAGGGGGAGCTTTTACTCTTTGAATTAGAGAAAAACCGCAGGAATTTATGAGTTGGTTTTCACCAGCTGTGCCAATATGATGTATCCAATAAATAAGTTCTTTGAGGAATCTACCTGCCTCGTTCTGCTTTTGGCGGATGCATTACTCAGCATGCTGACATTGGGACAGTCACCAGGATCAGTGGTTTAGTCTTCCAAACTTTTGGGCTTGTGCTCAAACCTGAAAATATACCAATAAACAAATAGGAAGGCACCACATACATATGATGTATAGAATAGCCCAAAGCACATATTCCAGTAGAGTGAAGTTCCCTGATAATGGGCTCCAGCACAAGTTCAAAAGCTCGGAAGACCAAACTTCTGGTCACAGTGATTGACCCATACTGGATCTTGCAAAAATAATTTTCTTTACTGTTCCTACTCCTTTGTCCCCACTATATTAATTCCAAAATTTGTCTTTGGTATTAAAACAAATCATT
The DNA here is from genome assembly GCA_015471245.1 of Laticauda colubrina. Classification (NCBI taxonomy): domain Eukaryota; kingdom Metazoa; phylum Chordata; class Lepidosauria; order Squamata; family Elapidae; genus Laticauda; species Laticauda colubrina. The sequence goes on from BLBF01000072.1 coordinate 973,839, forward strand.
CAATCTTTTGCGTTTAGAGTTGACTTGCCCAGAAAATAGCCATTACATATTTTGTGGCTCTTCCTGCCCTGCCTCTTGCACTCAACCAGCTGGACCTCCAAACTGCTTCCAGAGCATATGTGTAGAAGGATGTCAGTGTGAAGCAGGGTTTGTGCTGAGTGGCACTGACTGTGTGCCATGGGAGCAGTGTGGCTGCAGCTACAATGGACGGTATTACTTGAAAGGGGAAACATTCTTCCTGGAGGGAGAAAACTGCCTAAAAAAGTATCGCTGTGATGGCTCTATCCTTGAAACTGAAGGTTCCTTCTGTGGTCCTGACCAATTCTGTGGCACTCAGAAGGGAGTATTTGGCTGCCATGTGTTGCTAGATGGCACCTGTCAAATTTCTGGATTTCTTCACTACACCACCTTTGACGGGCAACCATACAGCTTCCAAGGCACCTCTATGTACGTCTTGGTGGAACTGTGCCCAATGTCCAAGCTTTTACCTTCTTTCAGAGTTGAGGTGAAGAATGAGAAGATGCCAAACAGACTTTTTCCTGAGATATCGATGGTACTGGTTCTAGTGAACAACACCCAAATATATCTGCAGAGAGGGCACCACGGGAGGGCCTTGGTAAGGACAATTTTACTTATTTGTGATCTGAAAGGATGGGATGATTTCAAGCATGTTTTGTATTTGTTGTTATATTGCAACTGAACAAATGTTTACATAAGATGAATGTTAAAGCCATTCTCTTGTAGCCTCTGAGATAGCAACCCAGCAGAGGTGGTATTCAGCAGGTTCTGACCAGTTCTGGAGAACTGGTAGTGGAAATTTTGAGTAGTTCGGAGAACTAGCAAATCCCACTTCTGACTGGCCCCACCCCCATCTATTCTCTGCATCCCATTGAGTCCCAGCTGATCAGCTGGGTCTTCTGTGGTTGCCCTACACAGGAGAACAGAGCTGGAAAGCAGGTTAGTGAGGTGGGGAAGGAATGGGGATTTTACAGTGTCCTTTCCCACCAAGCCATGCTCACCAAGCCAAGCCATGCCCACCAAGCCACGCTCACAGAACTGGTAGTAAAAAAATTTTGAAACCTACCACTGCAACCTAGGGATCCTAAGATGTATCACCCTGCAAGTTTAGAGTCTGGGCTTTAACTTCAGAGGAGAAATATCTACTTAATTTTCAGCCTTAAAGGACAATTATTCCCAATATGAGAAACTCTAATATTGAGAAGGCCAGCAAAAAAAAAAAAAAGATCATGAATGAGGTTGAGGGCCACCAGAAGAGGCTGTGAATCCTAAACCTTCAGAGTCTCCAATAGGCCACCATATTTGGAACATATTTAGAATAGTAGATCTTTAAATTGTGAATAAGCTTAAAGGAGAGATGAAAAAATATTCTCTAACTTCATCTATGAATCTATATCTATGAATGCTCCATATTTAATGTTAGGATCTCCTCCTCCTCTTCCTCCCTCTCTCTCTCTCTCTCTCTCTCTCTCTCTCTCTCTCTCTCTCTCTC
>BLBF01000072.1:984316-1011515 GCA_015471245.1 Laticauda colubrina
TGTCTGTCTGTCTGTCTGTCTGTCTGTCTGTCTGTCTGTCTGTCTGTCTGTCTGTCTGTCTGTCTATCTCCAGAATGAGCAGAGATGGATGGACATGTCCCCAATTCATGGTTTGGTTTTCTGCAACAAAGATTTACAGAGCTGTTTTAACTTTACAGATTACAGATAAACAGAGTTGGAAGGGACCTTGTAGATCATCTAGTCCAACCCCTCTGCCCAAGCAGGAGACCCTACACCATTTCTGACAGGTGGTAGTTCCTGCCTTCCCAAACCTGGATGGGGTCTGCGTCTCATTTTAACCATTTGTTCTCTTTGTCTCTTAGCTATTACCTGCCCACCCAATGCTTACTATGATTTCTGTGGAACAGCCTGCCCGCTCACTTGTGCCAACCACACAGCTCTCATCAAATGCCCCAATCCATGCATTCCTGGATGCACCTGTCAGGATGGGCATGTCCTGAATGATGGCGCATGCATTCCCCTGGGACAGTGTGGCTGTCAGCACAACGGCCGTGACTATCAGCTGGGAGAAGAAATGGTCCTGCCAGATGCTTGCAGCAAAAAGTGTTCTTGCAAACAACCTGGCCATCCTCTGGAGTGCCAAGAGCTTACCTGTGGGCCTCAGGAGATATGCAAAATCATGGATGGCATTTGGGACTGTTATCCTTTGTCGTACAGCACTATGTGGGTATTTGGCTACTTTCATGTTATCATGTTCAGTGGGGCAGCCTTTAGTTATCAAGGAGCATGCACGTACATCCTCGCCCAATATTGTGGCCCTCCCAGCAAGCTACCTGCCTTCACCATTCACATAGTAAATGGGCACAGATACTCCATTGCAGCCTCTTGGACTAGACAACTTACGCTGGATGTCTACGGGGAACACATCATTGTAAAAGAAGGACAGGAAGGCAAAGTGCAGGTAAGAAGGAGTCAGCATTCAGGCGCTTGGCAACTGTCTCATATTTATGATGGTTGGAGTCTCCCAGGGTCATGTTCGTAACTTAACAACTGTGACAAGAAAGGTTGTAAAATGGGCAAGCCTCTCTTAACCAATGTCTCACTTAGCAACATAAATTTTGGGTGCAATTGTGGCCATACATCGTGGACTACCTTTCAGTAAATCCTGAGTTTAGCCCTGAAAAATAAGAAACGGTGAGAAAGAAACTCAAGATTGTCCCACCTTGATTCTTTGGTATAAATCCTAGAGTGAGGCAATGCCAAACCATGTCCACCCTGTTCTCCGATGAAAACCACATAGGTGTTTCTGTGTGGTCATTTTGAGTAGAGCTTGACTCAAGGGAATCTTTACCTTTTTACTTTAAATTAATCATTCTCAGATTAAAAATTGGGGACTGCCCAGTAGTGGGATCCTACCTTAGTTGCTCCTGGTTTGGTGGGTGATCACGTGTAATGTGCGCTTCCCTAACAAACCAATCAGCTGAGATGATGAAGAAATGAAAATCTAGGAGTGAGCCTCCATATGCTTTTGGGCGTTTTATCCCCTCAGCTGATCACCAGAGGCTTTTTTCCTCCTCTCAGCTGATTGGAGGTTTTTCTTTAAAAACTTTTTAACCCGTTTGTCCGAACTGGTCCAAACCAGTAGCATACCATCACTGGGACTGCCGATCCATTCGTTCTTGAGGATTCCTAGTGTCACCTTTTTGTCTTAGGTCAATGGTTTCTGGATGAATCTGCCTGTCATCCTGGCTTCCGGGAAGCTCCATGCTTATTACAGTGGATCGTCCCTCATCATTCAAACTGAGTTTGGTCTCTCCATCTCCTACGACTGGTCTTACTATGTGTCCATTTCTGTTCCTGAGACTTATTCTGGCTTCCTCTGTGGTCTGGGTGGAGATTTCAGCGAGAACCATCAGCAGGACTTCAGGTCTCCCAATGGCTCTATAATTCATGATAGAAACATTTTTGGCAACAGCTGGAAGAAAATGGATTCCCCTTCTTTCTGTGCAATGGTGGAAGTTTCAGCCTCCTGCAGTGAAATTCAACTAGCCCTCTTCAGATCTCAGAATTACTGTGGGATGATCAGCGATAGAGGTGGGCCGTTTAAAGAATGTGGCAACCTTATGGGTTTTCAAAACCACACTGAAAACTGTGTAACGGACCTTTGCATAAATCAGGGGGCTCATAAGACCCTGTGTAAAGCTCTCCAAAGCTATGCTTGGCAATGTCAGGTTCGTGGCATCAGCATTCAGCCTTGGAGGGAAATTACAGACTGTGGTAAGTGAATATAATTGAGCTAAATATAACTGAATTTACTGAGTATAATTTCAACTGTTCTCATTTTCGTGTTAGGCCCTCTGCATACTAAGGCAGACAGTTGCTCCTCATCATGTACTGATAATAGGGTATTTTTGGCCAATGACCAAGTCCAGAAGGTGGCTTCATTCTGGCATTTGATCCAGACACAGAAGAAGAAATTCTTCCATTTTTAATTGGCACATTTTTCTTTCCTTTTTCAGCGTGTTCTTTCAGGTATTGTTAAATAACAAACCCCATCGCCTTTCATCATAAGCCATGTAAATTAACACTGGGAATTCAATCTTTGGAAAATCACAGGATCTCTACATAGGCATTAAATCTATCTTATTTTCTTTTGCATAATTTCTTTGGGATTGGATTAAATGGCATTCATGTGTCTTTCAGAGTTGACCTGCCCACCAAATAGTTATTATGAGCTTTGTGGCTCTCCCTGCCCTGTTTCTTGCACTCAACCAGCTGGACCTCCAAGTTGCTTCCAGAGCATGTGTGTAGAGGGATGCCAGTGTGAAGCGGGGTTTGTGCTGAGTGGCACTGACTGTGTTCCGTGGGAGCAGTGTGGCTGCAGCTACAATGGACAATATTACTTGAAAGGAGAAATGTTCTTCCTGGAAGGAGAAAACTGTAAGAGAAAGTATTACTGTGATGGCTCCATCTCTGCCCTTGAAGCTAATGGGTCGTTCTGCGGACCTGAACAATTCTGTGGCACTCGGAAGGGAGTATTTGGCTGCCATGCATTGCCAGATGGCATCTGTCGAGTTTCTAAATTTCTCCACTATACCACCTTTGATGGGCAGCAGTATAACTTCCAAGGTATCTCCAAATATGTCTTGGTGGAACTGTGTCCAACATCCAAGTCTTTACCTTCTTTCAGGGTTGAGGTGAAGCATGAGAAGCTGCTTAACAGCCCTTTATCTGGACTATCAAAGGTTATTGTATCAGTGAACAATACTCAGATATACCTGCAGAGAGTACATCAAGGAACAGTCAAGGTAAATAAAGTAAGATGAACATCTATTCTAGGGATTGTTTTGTTCTCTGTCAATTGAACCAAGGGAAATTCTTCAGATGATATGAGACTATAGTTTGGAGATGCTAGGAATTGCAATTCCAGTGTAGTTAAACATCAGGCTTCTGACACAACACATCTGTTGGTTCTCTTCAACAATCTCTTCTTTCTTAGATGCTTTGGAGGACTGACACTGATTAATTAGATTCTGAAGCCCCAGTTAATTTTATGTTTTTTTTTGTTTTTGTGGCGCTACTTGAGTTTTCTATAGGTAGCAATGAATGGTCTTTGTTCTTGTCTTTCACACAGATTGATGGAGGGATAGTAAATCTTCCTGTTCAAATCCAGGCTTTAGGAATCACCATTTATCAACATGGCTTGTATACCATTTTAAAAACAGAGTTTGGTTTAATAGTGAATTACGACCCGGGTCACAATCTCTTTGTTAAGCTTTCCCCTGAATACCGGGGCCTGACTTGTGGTCTTTGTGGGAACTTCAATGAACTCATGGAGGATGACTTTATGATGAGAAATGGCTCATCTACAGAGGACATACTGGACTTTGTCCTGAACTGGACTTCAGAAACAAATCTTGCTGATACTGCTGAATCAGTTGCCTTTATCCCAGTGTTGGAACAAAGAGAACATCTCACTCAATTTGAATCACTGTGCTGGATCATCCAGGATCCAGATGGGCCATTTGCTTCTTGCCATCTCCAAGTTGACCCCCTGTCCTTCTTCACTGACTGCATTTTTGACCTTTATGCCTCTTCTGGAGACCATGGCACCCTATGCCACTCCGTTCAGATATATGCTGCAACTTGTCAGAGAGCCAATATCACCATCTCACCTTGGAGGAGAGGAGACTTCTGTGGTAGGTGGAGAATATGCATTTCTACTTTGAACTTCGATAAGTCTATTCTGAACATCCTGTGATCTTCTCCACTTAAGGTCAGCAGTTCTTAAGTAAAGCAACCTAAAATTTTAAATGCTTTAAACCTGTGATTGATAAAAGGGTTGTTGAATTACCTACATAGTTACTGTGTTTGCCATGTAATTAGGTTATCAGGTTTGCTACTTGTCTTAAGCGGTAATTCCATGTAGTTATATGGGTTTGTACATTGTTGTCCAATGGCACCACAAAATCCTAAGTCTTTCAAAAGTATTATATTGAGTTCACACAACATGGTAGATTAGACTAAAAATAGAATTAGGGTGCTTGGTGTTCAGCACACTGTAGAATCTCTTACCTTGGGTAAATCAGAACATCATATTATGCCATAATATGGTTTATTTACTTCAATATGACATGTTATGCCACCCTACAATTGTGTTTATTAATCTAGGCTTAGAGTTCACTGCCCATAAAGGCCATTGCAGTATATTGTTCAGGCCAGTGGTGGGATTCAATTTTTTTTTACTACTGGTTCTGTGGACATGGCTTGGTGGGCATGGCAGGGGAAGGATACTGTAAAATCTCCAGTCAAGGGTGGTATTTGCTGGTTCTCTGAACTACTCAAAATTTCCACTCCAGGTTTTCCAGAAATGGTCAGAACCTGCTGAACACCACCTCTGATTCAGGCTGAGATGGAGGTGATTAAGGTTCAAATCATGATCAGCCAGCAGTCTTTGGGTGACTTTCAGCAAGGGACTGTTACAGGAAGAGTCCCAAACAGAGGTGGTGTTTAGCAGGTTCTGACCAGTTCTTGAGAACCGGTAGCGGAAATTTTGAGTAGTTCAGAGAACCGGCAAATCCCACCTCTGACAGGAGTTTTTACAGTATCCTTCCACTGCCATGCCCACCAAGCCACGCCCACAGAACCAGTAGTAAAAAAAATGAATCCCGCCTGTGGTCCCAAATGAAGATGTTTTGCTTCCCATCCAAGAAGCTTCTTCAGTTCTGACTGAATGGTGACTGACCATTCAATCAGAACTGAAAAAGCCTCCTAGATGAGAAATGAAATGTCTTCAAGGAAAAACAAAGAAATTCCAGTTGCCTTTTGGAAAAGCACCTTTGGGACAACCAGGACCTGGATGACTGAGAACCTCAATAGACAATTACTGGAAGGTGACACCGAAGAGAAGCATCTGTTTTACTTCGCTCAAACTCTCCTATTTCGTTGTGAAAGATAAGTCTGCAAAAACACTATCAATTTCTAAGCCTTGGGTAAACATGAGACATGATAGGAAGTTTTCAAAGGAGTTTTCTCAGAAAACACACATTCATGTATCAGGCACATTAGGGCACATTGTGCAAAATGCTTCATCTGTTAGCAGATTCAAGCCTATAGTTCAAGGTGCTTACGAAATAGGAATAAGGTTGCAATCAAACAGACACATTTTGCCCACATACCACAAGCTCAAAGGTCTCCATTATTTTTTTGCCAAATCGTGCTTACTCCTTCTGGAACCTTGGAGAATCCCCACTTTTTAATGATATCCTGTGTCTCATTTCTTAAACAGGCCTTGATTGCCAGACCAACAGTCACTATGAACTCTGTGGGGCTCCCTGCCAGGATGTTTGCTCGCATATTTGGGTCCAGCTTCATTGCCTTCCCACATGCTCTGAAGGATGCTTCTGTGACCACGGGTATTTGCGCAGCAGGGAGAGTTGCATTCCAGAACAACAGTGTGGCTGCATATACAATGGGCTGAATTATAAGGTAAAATCCTACTTCCTAACCAGGTGACACCATATAATATTGGGTGACTACCATGGCATAATGTCTCTCCTGAACTTCCCTTAGTTTTGACCTAGAATGCTAATAACCTCCATCTAAACATCCAGTGATGGTCTTCAAAGAACCTACCTTAGGGATACCATGATACAGAGGTAGGATTCAGCAGGTTCTGACCAGTTCTGGGGAACCAGTAGCAGAAATTTTGAGTAGTTTGGAGAATTGGCAAATACCACTTCTGACTGGCCCCACCTCCACCTATTCTCTGCATCCCGAGACACAGCTAATCAGCTGGGTCTTCTTTGGTTGTCCTGCACAGGAGAACAGAGCTGGAAAGCAGGTTAGTGGGATGTGGAGGGAATGGGGATTTTGCAGTAACCTTCGCCCACCATGCCCATCAAGCCATGCCCACCAAGCCATGCCCACCAAGCTACACCATGCCCACCAAGCCATGCCCAAAGAACTGGTAGTAAAAAAAATTTAAACCCCACCAGTGCCATGATAGCTATCCTGCCCATTGATGTTCTATTAGTATCTAGAACCACAAGTATCAAAGGAGGTCCAAGAAATTCATGGTACTGAAGGCAGGAACTGAGCTGGGCTTATTGACTTGGTTAGGACACTATCCTGTCAACTTCCTTGAATTCTGGTTCATCTCCTCTTTCTTCTCTTTGCTGATGGAGGAGAAGAAAACTAAGTGGTCTGTCCATGAGGGGAGTTAGGAGCTTTTTGTGATCCTGTTTTAGGGGTGACAACAAATGTTTTTAGCAGACAGATTTTGAACCCTCGAACAAGCAGTAAATGTTACAAATCAGGCCAGGGTATTATTCGGATTATAAATTACGAGAAAGTATGCACCTGCAAGTACAGAAGAATAACAGAGCAATTCAGATCAAAGTAATAATAATAAACAGAATTAAAAATAGTGCTTAAAGTATCATGAATACTTTATCAAGGATCAAGCTCACTTCCAACCCTTCTGGGAAAAATCAGACTTCTGTTTCAAGGGCAAAAGGCCATTCATTTTATTTGGTCAAATGTTTCCTGCAGAGGAAATAGCTAAACCAGATGCATCTTGGTGAGAGCAGAAATGTTCTTCTAAAGGCATTTTTTTTAAAGAAAGGAGACTTTATCCTTGCCAAATGTAATACAGTAAGCAAGGGCAGAAACCCCAACAAATATTTACAGTGAAGGAGATCAAAGCCACCTTTCACATTTTAACTCAACAAGGGCAAAGAGTAACCACTATTCATAGGTAAGGGCAAAATCATCTTTAGAAGTTCTTGAGATAACATTTTAGAGAACATTTTTGGAGGGGTAATAAAATGGGTAGTTTAGCTCAGGTTTGAGCATGTTGCATGATACCAAGGAGTTGTGTTGATAAGTGTTGCTTGGATGTCATAATCCATTAACAAATTAACAGAGTTGGAAGGGACCTTGTAGATTGTCTAGTCCAACCCTACCCAAGTAGGAGATCCTACACCATTTTGGATAGACGACAGTCCAGTCTCTTCTTGAAAGTCTCCAGTGATGAAGCTCCCACAATTTCTGAAGGCAACTTCTGTTCTGTTGGTTGATTGCTTTCATTGTCAGAAAATTGTCTGGCCTTCGGGTGCTTTAGAAAATAGTTTGACCCCCCCTCCTCTCTGTGGCAGCCCCTCAAATATTGGAAGACTGATATTATGTCTCCCCTGGTCCTTCTCTTCACTAGACTAGCCAGGCGCAGTTCCTGTAACCGTTCTTCATATGTTTTAGCCTCCAGTCCCCTAATCATCCTGGTTGCTCTTCTTTGCACTTTTTCTAGAGTCTCAATATCTTTTTTATAGTGTAGTGACCAAAACTGGATGCAGTACTCAAGGTGTGGTCTTACGAAGGCTTTATTTTGGTATTAGTACCTTACCAGGTATTAGTGCCTTACTAAGGCTTTGTCGGTATTAGTACCTCCCTTGATCTTGATTGTTGGGGGGAAAGCAGGCAAACTGGTCAGTCTGAAAGAAAAACAAAGGAGAAACAACCATTTATCAGGGTCCCTAAAGAAAACACCATCTCCAGCACTCTGAACAGTGTGGTGAGGTCTTACTAAGGCTTTGTATAGTGATACTAGTACCTCCCTTCATCTTGATCCTATGAACTTCATTGTTAACATTTCTTTCCAGATTGGGGACCGGGTCTGGCTGCCTGGTTGCCATGAGCAGTGCAGTTGTTATGGCCCCTCTGACTTCCGCTGCATTGCTTCCAGTTGTAATCCTGGACAGACATGTACCATGAAGGATGGGAAACTAGGCTGTCACTCTCCGTGGGGAACCTGCACAGTGACTGGGGACCCTCATTACTTCACTTTTGATGGCTCGGTGGCACATTTCCAAGGCACCTGTGCCTATGAGATCTCAAAGCTCTGCAATGCCTCCTCTCCGTTCTTCTACCGGGTTGTGGCCCAGAATCAACATCGGGGAAACTCTCTGGTGTCTTTTGTAACTCGAGTTGAAATTTGGTTGAAGAGCAGCATGCTAAGCTTCCTTATCGTCCTAAAGACTGGTCTGATTGTAGAGGTATGTGGAATATTGCCATATGTTATTGCTACATCACAGTTGCTTTTGTGCCTTTCTGTTCTGCCAAAGACTCATTCCAGGGATATTTTAGAACATTGAAGAGATGGAATTCTGCAAGTTATTAACATTTATGAAGAAAGGTCTACTCATAGGGTAGGTGAGTAACTTATCCAGTTAGTAGTCAGAGTTTACACAAATTAATGTTAGAATCCTAGTCCTAGATCACCATATCTTCCGGTTCTTGCTAGAATAGGTCAATGGTCCATCTAGTCCAGCATTCTTCTCTGATGTCTACTAGATGTCTGTTGGAAGTCTATTGCTGTTCTTCTTATGTAGTACGTAGCAAGTAACATTTAGACCGAAGTTGTCTTTGATTCTGGGGTTGGCCTGTGACCATGAATGGCCTTTTTCTTCACTAATTCATTTAATCCCCTTTAAAACAATCAGGCTTGATCATCATCACTGCTTCTGGTTAGCCAAATACAGCTATCACTGTTTTGTGAATGAATACTTTAATCTCCTAAAATTCCCACCATTCACCTGTCAGCGTTCCAGCAACCCTCTATTCCAACCAAGAATGGTTGGAATAACTCCAATAACTCATAACCAATAACTCCAAGGCAGACTTCTCTCAAAGGTTCTTTTATTTGGACAGTAACTGGAACATCTGTGGAATCCTGAATCTGAAAGTTTTGGGCTTCCTTGCAAAATTCAAAACTACAAATCCATCCCCCCCTTAGCCATCATCACATCACATGGTCTAATCACCATCCATTCTAAAGTAAGATTCCCATTTCATTATGTGCCACACTCAGTGACTTTGAACCAGCAAAAAAATTTTATTTTATCTAACAAATATACTCCAATGAATTCCTCTCTCTCACTTTCTCAGGCGCTATTGTGGCAGCGTGGGAGCATCGGATCTCAATATGGCTTCCAAAGCTGACATCACCTTTAATGAATGATTCCCAAATTCCACCATTATAGGAAAGGGATAAAAAAAAATTCTGTTGACCACATTCGTGATTTAGATATAACTTATCCAGCTCACTTCCCTAATTCTACTTTCCTTTTTTCAGGTCAACCAGGAAATGGTGGAACTGCCCCATACCTTGGAACTCACGGGCTTTATTTCCAAGATTAAAAATATGGTGATTGTAAAATTAGCAGCAAATGTAGAAATCCATTATAATGGCCAACATACTCTGTTCATCAGAGTGGGACCAGAGTACCAGGGGAAGCTGTGCGGAATGTGTGGGAATTTTAATAGTGTTTCAGAGGATGATAAGGTGTTGCCCGATGGAAGCAGAGCCCAGAATGATTTGCATTTTGGCAATGCCTGGAAAACAGAGACCAGCCCAGCAGGGTAAGAAAAGGTTCAGAGATGATATGTTAAGCATCGCTGCTTTGTTGTGAGTCCAGCGAAATCAAAGTCATTGTGCATTCCAAAATAGATGCAAGTCTATATATATAAAAGTGACAAAGCACTCACATGTCACCACATCTCCAGAACTGTAAAGCCTATAAACCTGAAATTTGGCATGTATGTTCCTCTTGGCTTTTAGGTGCTCACTAAGAAAGGATTTTTCAAATTTACCACCAGAGCTTTAGTATTTCGTATATATTATTATTAATGCACTCTGATGCTAAGGAGTTCTATTCCCCCTCCCCACCTAAACTGAAATCTGTTCCAAATACAAAACACAAGCAGAGGAGAGGGGTTTTAGTTTTAGTTTCACAGCACCAAGCAACTTTAGTACAGAACAGTTGAGCTAAGCCACGCCCAGGCTCCTTGCTGTCTCCTCCTTGCTCACCCAGCAAATACTGTTTCAGTTTCCATGTTTCACTTTCCAAACAGCCCTCAACTCTCAGCCCTCTCATACACTGACAGGATGTTAGCCAGATGAATACTGATGGATGCTGATAGGCCAAGGTACAATTTTCCCCCCTATTTTCCTCCCCTGATCACATAGTTTTGTAGCGGCTAGTATTGTATAAAAAATGGTGGTATTACAGGTGTATTATTAGATTGTGATGGTGACTTTTTCATGTGTTTATAGAGCTAGGAATGCATTTTATGCTATTGCTAATAATGCAACACCAAGGAAGGCATCTGAATCAACAACATGTTTGAAAAAACATTGTTGCTTCGTTTCCTGCATTTGCAAGAGTTGTTATTTGTTGTATCCTCTTGTATTTGTTTAAATTTTGCTGTGGAGCTTTTAACAAAACCAAGGCCTCTTGCTTGGCTGTTGTTGCTACATTATGAAGGTGTTTGGATGACAATTCCACCCTGGAGCCCTGTGATGAAAACCTGCAGGAATATGGAGAGCTCTGCGGGATTTTGGTCAGCCAAACGGGGCCTTTTGCCAAGTGCTCCTGGCACGTGGACCCTTCCCCGTTTTACTTGGCCTGCCTATATGATTTATGCCACTATGGGAGCCATAACAACATGCTATGCATCAGCCTTGCGGCTTATGAAGAAATGTGCTTCCTTGAAGGAATTCAGACGCCAAGCTGGAGGGTTTCCATCCAGTGCCGTGAGTGTCCATCTCTATTGTCTAACAAATTTGGGAAGATCTCTTTTGAATAATTTTATTCAAAGTTGTGAAAAGAGGTAAAGGGTCATAGAAACTATTTTATTTATTTATTTATTAATTTATTTTATATTGCCGCCTATTCGCCCACAGTGACCCAAGATGGCTTACAGAATGTAAAACCATATTTAAAACAAAAAAATAAAAAAAAATAAAAACTAACAAAAAGAATCAAATAAATTAATAAAGTACAATAGAACAAAATCTGGGGAAAAAAAAATCCACCACCCCCAACTCCCACCCACCCCCCTGCCCTGACGACAGCAGATTGCATGAACCATTAGATGGGCTCCATCCAGCTCTGGGTTCCCCAGGCCCGCTGGCAGAACCAGGTCTTCTTCAGTGCCTTCCGGAAGAATGCTAGAGTGGGGGCCATTCTAATCTCTGGGGGGGAGAGGGAGAGGGAGCCACCACGGAGAAGGCCCCTTTTCTGGGTTCTACCAGGTGTATCTCCCTCAGGGGTGGGATCCGCAACATTCCCTGCCTCCCCTTTCTGATGAGTCGGGTAGATGTGACCGGCAAAAGACGGTCCCTCAGAGAATCTTATTATAGAGCAAGGAAGAAAAAGAAATGGAAAAGAAAGCTAAAAAAAGGAAAAAGGAAAGAAAACTAAGCACAAGGAGAAATGTTTAGGGTAGGGAAATGATTCAGTGTCCATGCCATAAATCCACTTCCAGTTCCTCCCCGCAGATATATTCAAAGCAATAGGCCATGTTGTTAAAGTATTAAGATTTAGAAACTGACCAGTTGTGAGTAGCTGCAGGATTCTGTGAAACTGATGTTAGTCTGGCTGATGTAAAGAGAGTGATTCAACAGAGTATGGGTATTTCCCTTTAAGGCTGGAGAGTAAAGTTCCCCTTAAGAGGTGTGTATGTAAAGGCTGCCATGAGAGGGTGTGGTTCTCTTTCCTTGTGACCAGTGTTCAGTGCAGAAGTTCTCTGTGTGTTAGGAAGAAGAAAAGCTTGCTTGTAAATGTATTTTGCCTACCACATGTATATTATTTGTAGATACCTATTGTATATTAAACCACTGTTAGCGTCTAAGTCTCTGTGTGCTGTGTGTTGCTCCTGGGTAGTTATGTTGCCAAACGCTCTGACGCATGTCTTTATTGGCTACTGCTTTAGACTGACAAATCTGATTCCTAATGAAACTTCTGGAGATCTATAACAAATAACCTCGGGATTATTGAAATGCTCTGAATCACTGCCATCATTGCTTCATCCAAGGAAGGGGAGAGGAAAATCACGAGGACCGAGGACCAAACCTGTTGCTAGTAAACCTCTTGTTCCTTCTGCAGCTGCCACTGACCCCTGCCTTGACTTGGCTTGTGGAGACGATGAATGGTGTGGGGAAAGGAGAGGAAAATGGGGCTGCTTCTGCCACAAATCTTACAGCCCCACTGAGAGGGCTGACTATGGTAAGCAAAAGCCTGAGCTGATTTCAGTTTTTTCCCTTTGTGCCATTTGTCTTTGAATACAAATTTGTTTCCTGTTCAATGCTGCTGCAGCAGAGAAGCCTGCAGGGGGCAGTGTGTCCCCCCCCCCCCACAAAAAGTCAAGATGGCCCTGATGATGTAACCTAATTGGGTAGTAAAAGGTCTACAAGAAAACAACCAAGCGCAGAGAGCACCAAGAATCCCTCGTGTCAACTCTGAGCTAAAATATTCTCTTTTATTGGTACTGGGATCATGGGATGGAAGTCCCGTTCCGTTTTTACAAGCTTCACATGTGAAAAAGTGGCAAGAGTTTGATCTTCTGGTTGCAGTGGCCTGATGACTTCAACCCTTTCTTCCAGACTTCTGTTTTCGGCATCCACATGATAACCCTTGAGTTGATCTCCCTTGAAACTGGCATCAAGTGAGGAAACATGTATTTATGCATGAATCAATGCTCAGTTTTTCATTTTCAGCCTCTGTACTCTTATCTCTTTCTATCTGGGTTCAGTGGCTCCAGCTGAGCCTTTCAAAAGTTTAATCATTCAAGGTCACAACTTTGATCCACGGTTTCCTTTAAAGTCCCCTCCCTTCCCTTCCCTTCCTTCCTTCCTTCCTTCCTTCCTTCCTTCCTTCCTTCCTTCCTTCCTTCCTTCCTTCCTTCCTTCCTTCCCTCCCTCCCTCCCTTCATTTCCTTCCTTCCTTCCTTCTTTCCTTCCTTCCTTCCTGCCTGCCTGCCTTCCTCTGCTTCTCTATGTCCTTCGCGGTGTGTCTCAGATTTGGGACCAGAGGACCTCCAAGGTCTCTTCCAATTCTGCCATTCTGTTAAGCCAAATATCACTTTATATTCTTCCTTCCTACAGATTACCAGCTGACCTGCACGAACAGCAGAAGTATGGTTGCTCTCTCCCGCTGCCTTCTTTTCACCGACGGATTCCCTGCTGAAAGACTCCACTTGGCTGACCTCAGTTGCACAGGATCCTTAGTTGGAGACCGACTTGTCTTCTACTTTGATACGGTGCAGAAAACCTGTGGGACCCAAATGGAGGTAGGGAGTCCAAGAAGCACCTGAAACAGAGAGCTTGCACCAAAATAGTTGCGTCTTTAGTTGGAAGAGCTTGCTGTCGAAAGGATAAGATGAAGGGCAGTTAAGGAGACTTCTAGACGAGGCTTTCACAAAATTCAAGCCAGATGAATAGAATACAGGTAGTCCTCAATTTATGACCATTTGATTATGGACTGTTCAAAGTTAAAAGGGTTCTAAAGGAAGTGACTTATGACTTAACCTTGCATTCACAAGCATTGCAGCATTCCCACAGTCCTGGGATTAGAATTTGGGTGCTTGGCAACCAGCATGAATTTTTGACATTTGCACTGTCCTGGGATCATGGGATCACCATTAATGATCTTCTAAGGGACTTCTAAGGGATGCGATAGCTCAGTGGCTAAGACTCTGAGCTTGTCAATCAGAAAGGTCAACAGTTCAGTGGTTCGAATCCCTAGCACCGCGTAACGGAGTGAGCTCCCATTACTTGTCACAGCTTCTGCCAACCTAGCAGTTCGAAAACATGAAAAAATGCAAGTAGAAAAATAGGGATCACTTTGGTGGGAAGGTAAAAGCGTTCCATGCGCTTTTGGTGTTTAGTCATGCTGGCCATATGACCACGGAGATGTCTTCAGACAGCGCTGGCTCTTCGGCTTTGAAACGGAGATGAGCACCACCCCTTAGAGCCAGAAACCACGAGCACGAATGTGTGAGGGGAACCTTTATCTTTTAAGGGGACTTCTGACAAACAAAATCAACGGAGAAATCAAATTTCCTTAATGAGTTCATCATTTGCTTAACAACCATGACAAAAAAAGGCAGTAAAATCAGGTGCAACAACAACATCGCTTAACAATAAACAATTCCAGTCCGAATTGGCGGTCACTTGAAGTCTACCTGTAAATGAATTGCCTATTCCTTGATTAACATATTTCTAGACAACAATGTTGCAATAAGAAGACATTGTTCTCTGTTTTTTTTCCCTCCCAATTTTTTTTCTCCTGCTCTTTCCAGGTAAATTCTACCCATGCTATCTACACCAACGTAGTGCAGGGTCATCTGGAGAACACCTATGGTGGGATGATCAGCCGAGACCGGTTTCTTTTCCTGCATTTCTCCTGTGCTTTCCCACTAAACATCAGTCTCTCCATGGCCTCTGTCATTTATCCCATCCATGAGTGAGTTCAGCTGGACAAGTTTCCCAGGGCAGCAATTATACTTGCATTCTTCCACTTATTAAAGCCCCACACCAACCACATTGTTTACTTTTGTGTCCTTTGATTCAACTTTCCTGGTGTCTTCCATTTGTAAAAAAGAATCTTTTTATTTGCTGTTTCCTACCACATCTTTTTTCTCTCCCCTTCCCCCATCCTACCACACCCCACATTCTAGTACCCTGAGTGGTATGTGGGCTGTATGACCCTGTCTAGTTTCTATCCTTGGCTTCCAGCCATGCACCCTGCTTCAGATCACAGCACTGAATTGTTTTTGATAGCAATGAGACCAGTAAGGAGAAAAGTCAACATGTCCACATTGAGTAGATAACATCTCCAAATTGTTCCATATTGTGGTTAGTATTTCCTTCTCTACCACTGGGTGGCAGATCTTCCTCAAAAATAACCCATTCCTTTCTTTAGGAATCTGGGAAAAAATAGAGCACCTGTTCATTGTTTAGAATTATTTATGATATGGATATAACCACCACTGAGGCATGGCATCTCTAGGCAGTACGCAGGATTAAAAACCCATGTACTGTAATGCAATGGGTTGTAAATGCATTACAAATGATGTAAAAATACATTGGTGGCATTCACAGATCCTACTTCCTTGATTACTTGGTTAGCCAACTTGGAGGTTACTCAAGAAATTGAATCATAATCTAATCAAACAGCCCGAGATACACTGAAAAACAAAAAGTCAAACCCAGGTTTTCTCAACTTTGACAACTTTAAGATTTGACAAGTTGAGGAATTCTGGGAGCTGAGATCCATACATCTTAAAGTTGCCCAGGTTGAGAAATACTGATCTAATCACAGTGAAGCCTTAGTATGTTATACAAACGTAACTACTAGGTTTATAACTGACCTGGTTAAGTGTTGTGAAGTGTCTATTTCGCAAGGACCATAAATTTTTCTGTGTATCATAAGATCAATAACCACATTTTCAACATGCTCCTGGTCCATAACAAATTCAAGTCATTCTTTCATGCTAGAGGAAGCATTGGTGCTTCACCAGAGTATCTTAGTTTAAGCAAAGCTAGTGTTTTGAGCTCTTGCCCAGACGTTTAGCTTAGTCTTAAGCATCCATAAGACAAGACTCAGAATTTGATCCAGGATCTCCTTATTCCTGTACAATTTATATATGGAAATATTGCTTTAGAATTGTTATATGAGTGTTCAGTCAACCCTACAGGATCTAACCAAAGGTCTTTGAGTCTCACCAAGACCTCCATTCTGTTATTTCTTAACCGTTTTCTTCTTGCCTCTCTTCCATCACTTGCATTGTCCTACAACACAAGTGATGTTGTCCACTTGTCCTACAATGCAATTATTTCTGAGAACCTGTGATGTTTCCTTAATGCTTCCTCCAAAACATTGTCAAAAACCATTATAATCTCTTCTGTTTTATTCCTTTGGTAGCATCATTAACATGACCATCTCCTCTGGCCAAGGAAACTACCAGGCCATCATGACCTTGTACCAAGATCCCCAGTACAGCAAACCGTTTACCCAAAGCCCTATTGTGCTCACAGTCAACCACAGAGCCTATGTGGGCATCAAGATTTTGGGAGCTGACCCTACGCGATTTGTGGTCACCTTGTCCTCATGTTGGGCCACGCCGGACAGAGATCCTTCCTCCAGCATTCGGTGGGATCTTATCACCAACCAGTAAGCTGTTCATGGGAGCTGAAAAGAAACAGAGTTTGGGTACTTTGGAATGGAGAGGACTTCTTGTCTCTCCCACTAGCATCCCCAGTAGTGAAGGATGTGAAGTCATTTAGTGACATCTGAAAGAGTAGGTGTTTCTCAACCTTCTGCTTAATGGGGTCAACCATTCAAAGTCACCCCAAAGATTTGGGGGGGGAGAAGAAATACAGAAAATTGAGGAGATACAGCATTCGTTGCCTTTGAGATAGTAATAATAAGATTCCTAATTACTGTCATCAGAAGCTAATTGGCAAACAAAGTTGCAGTACTAAGAATAATCTGCTTTTGGCTTGATTTTATGCATATAGTCCTTGACTTATGACCACAATTGAGCCCAAAATTTCAGTTGCTAAGTGAAACCATTATTAAGTAAAGTTTTGCGGCATTTTAGGACCTTTTTTGCAATGGTTGAAAGGTCACTGCAGAATCACTGCAGTTTTTAAGTTAGTGACATGGGTGTTCAGTGAATATGGCTTTCCCATTGACTTTGCTTGTCAGAAGGTCACAAAAGGGGATCGATCACCTGACTCCAGGACACTGAAACCGTCATAAATATGAGTCAGTTGCCAAGAATCTGAATTTTGATCACATGAACCATGGAGATGCCACAACAGTCATGTGAAAAACAGCCATACTTTTTTTCAGTGCTATTATAACTTTGGTAACTACTGTAAATGAACTGTGGTAAGTTAAGGATACCTGTAGCATCACCAGTTCAGGTTAAATTCATATAAAACATAAGGTAGATTTAATCAAGTTACATGATGGCTTGTCATCTTGACTCTTGATGAATGTATTTTTTCTTTTATGTCTTTGTGTGTCCAATCACACCTTGGCCAATAAAGAATTCTATTCTATTCTATGCCATGCCATGCCATGCCATGCCATGCCATGCCATGCCATGCCATGCCATTCTATTCTATTCTATCCTATCCTATCTAATTTCCATCTCATTCCATCCCATTCTATTTTCATTCCATATTATACTCTATTGTGATTAAGGGATTTTTCATATGGGCTCTTGCCAATGTATTCATCAGAATGTGATAAGCTGAAAATATAGCAACAGACTTTATTAAGGGACATTAGGTTGACCGATAAATGTGAATACAGATAGTCCTCAACTTACAACAGTTCATTTAGTGACCATTCAAAGCTATAACAGCACTGAAAAAAAGTCACATGACCATTGCGGCATTCCACCCCCACCCCCCTCCCACAATCCCTTGATCAAACGTCAGGCTTTTGGCAACTTACTCGTACTTCTGACGGCTGTATTGTCCTGGGGTTAAACAATCCCCTTTTGCGATCTTTCCGATAAGCAAAATCAACGGGGAAGCCAGATTCACTGAACAAATGCAGTGGTTCGCTTAACAAATGCAGCAAGAAAGGTCATAAAACGAGGGCAAAAACTCATTTCACAAATGCCTCACTTGGCAACATAAATTTGGGGCTCCATTGTGATCATAAGTCGAGGACAACCCGTATTGTATCAATGATGAACCGAGCAACAGGTAAATGGGGAGGTGATCTTTGATCTCATTCTTGCCTTCCAGCTACTTTCACCCATCTGTCTGATCCAGTGGTGGGATTCAAATTTTTTTTGCTACCGATTCTGTGGACCTGGCTTGGTGGGAGTGGCATGGCTTGGTGGGCATGGCAGGGGGAGGATACTGTAAAATCTTCATTCTCTCCCCACCCCACTAACCTGCTTTGCAGCTCCGTTCTCCTGTGCAGGGCAACCAGAGAAGACCCAGCCAATCATCTGGGACTCGGGAGGCAGAGAATAGATGGGGCAGGGCCAGTCTGAGGTGGTATTTTCCGGTTCTCCGAACGACTCAAAATTTCCGTTACTGGTTCTCCAGAACTGGTCAGAACCTGCTGAATACCACCTCTTGTCTGATCTTACCTTTCCCTCTGCAGGTGTCCCAACCCTCAAGATGGCACCGTCCGAGTTGAAGCGGATGGAGTATCTCTGTTGGGGCGCTTCTCCTTCAACGTTTTCACCTTCATTGCGGATTCTGAAGAAGTGTTCCTACACTGTCGCATCCGTCTCTGCAACTTCTGGATGGCCAAATGCACCGTGGTGAGAGAGAGAGGAGAAATGGGTAGATGAGGTCTTCTCTTTGACACTGTAGGAGAAGAGCCTTGTTGGTTTGCAATGGGAAAAATGAGAAAGAATCTAATTCTTTCTTATGCCTGTTCCTTAACAGCTGCATGATTTATTTAACAAGTGCAGTGATTTAGGGTGAATGCTTTCCTAGTGGGGTTTCAGCTATGGCAGGGATATGCAAGCTGTGGCTCTGGAGCCACATGCAGCTCTTTCGGCCTTCTGCTGCAGCTCCCTGTTGGCTGATTCCACCACTAGCTGGCCCCTCCCCGTCACTCCTTGCCTGGCCTGAGAAGGTAAGGGTGATGGCGGGGGATGGAGACTCGTTCCATATTGACAGGTGAGTGGGTGGAAGTGAGTGACGTTGAGTTGGCCATGCCTACCCAATCACACTGGTTGTTAAATTATTGGCTCCCGGTGTTTTCTTTTCTGTGGGAAACGGGTTCAAATGGCTCTTTGTGTTTAAGGTTGCAGATCCCATGAGCTATGGGATGTGATGAAGAAACGTGGGCTCAAAAGAGTCTGTGCACTCCATCGGTCTTAGCTTGATTTGACCCCAAAACATGAAGTTTCAGGGCCAAGCCAGAGTTCTTCTAGAGTGCATAGGGCATGCTCCAAGTTGTCCCATTTCCCGGGTGGGTCTATGACACGGCCAACTCACCATGACCAACTTGCCATAACATGTTGACCATAATGTGTTGGCTGCAATGAATTGGCCATGGTGAGTTGGCCATGGTGAGTTGACCGTGATGAGTTGTCCCTGGTGAGTTGGCTGTGGTGAGTTGGCCATAGTGAATTGGCCATGGTGAGTTGGCCACAGCGAGTTGGCTGTAGCAAGTTTCCCCATGCCCTGGCTCTGAAGAACAGGAGGAAGGGTTGCTATCAAGGCAGTGGTAAGATATTAGAGGAACTCGAGCTTGGGCCAAGGAAATAATTTGTGAAAGCAGCTTAGCCAAGCTCATTCTTAGTTCACATGGAACATAAAGTGAGGCAGTAGTCCTAACCTATACAGGTTGTCCTCAATTTACGACCACAATGGAGCCCAACATTTATGTTGCTAAGTGAGAAATTTGCTATGTGAGTCTTGGACCATTTTATGACTTTTCTTGCCACATTTGTTGAACGAATCACTGAAGCTGTTGAATTAGGAACACAGTTGTTAAGTGAATCTGCAATTCCCGTTAACTTTGCTTGTCAGAAGGTTGCCCAAGGGAACCCCATGAAGCTGGGACACTGAAACTGTCATAAATATGAACCAGTTGTCATTCATCTGAATAAATCACACGACCATGGGGATTTTACAATGGTCATAAGAGTGAAAAATGGTTATAGGTCACTCCTTCCAGAGCCATTTGAACGATCACCAATGAACTGTTGTAAATCAAGGGCTACTTGTAGGGCATTGGTTTCTTAGTCTAGTCTGTTGGGCTGACATAGTTCTCTTGAGCAAGATAATGGTATTTTTATTTTCCCTGTTTCAGAACTGCCATTCACCGGGCTCTGTGACCGTAGGAAGGAAACCTCCATCAGCCATCATCTCGGCTGGCCCTTTCTTGAAATACAGTAGCAACCTACTAGATCACGGTAGGTTACTTCCTACCTGAGTGCATTTTGACTTCAAAATGTCCCCCATCACTGCTTCTATAAATTCCCTCTTTTCTTCTTGAGACCCTTAAGAAATCCACTTGAAACCAGCTTCCTGCAACAACAGATCAGCCAGTTACAGGCCAAGTTACAAGGAAGGATGCTTCATTCCTCTCTGTGACCCTGATCAACCTCTCCAAGAGTGTGTGTCAACTCATAAAATATTTCAGGTCTCAAGCCAAACTTCCAAAACTTCAAAAGGATTTATTGGGAGTTAACATGCCAGCACTGCCTGGGTGTAGTCAACTCTGAGGCACATCATTCATTGTCACCCTTAACCTTGGTTTGCCCCCACCCCTTGGGTGTATCGTAATTCATATTCTCCAGTGAGACACATCCATAGCCAAGAGCCATCAATCATGTTCTCCTGTTAGAATTTTGTGTGGCAGAAACTTCAGTCACCTAGTTATTATCTTTGAAAACTATTTATGGAGTGCACTTCGATTTCCAAGCTGCCGCACTGCTCTTTCAAACCCTTTTTCCCCCTCCCTTTCTATTGGCAACTCTAAAAAGACCACAGAAATATTTTATGAGTTGACATTGTGTGGGATAAATGTGCTTTGCTTATGTTTCAGTATGAGTGGTGGGAAAAAATCCCAGCTACCGATTCCCAATCTAATCCATCACTTGCAACCTTCAAATTAAAAAAAAAAAAGGTTACCCAACTCTGCACAAGATGGATTTCAAATATTATTTTTTTACTTATTTATATCATGAGGTCAATGGTGGGCTGCAAAATTTTTAAACAACCAGTTCTCTGGCTGGGTAGGCATGGCTGGTTAGTCATGTGATTGGGTGGGTGATGTCACCAGATCCAGCCCCGCCTGTTGGCCATGCACCTCAAAGATTCACCCAGTTGGGGCTAATCCCACCACTGGCTAGCCTCAATCCCACCCATTTTTCAGCTGTTTTCAGGCTGTTTTTTGGGCCATTTTAAGGCTGTTTTGGGGCTTTTTTCAGGCCATTTTAAGGCCATTTTTGGCCTGAAAATGTTTTAAAAACTAGTCTCGTTTTGGGCAGTTTCTGGACTGTTCTTTGGGACATTTCCAGGCCATTTTTCAGGCCATTTTTGGCCTGGAAAACAGCCTGAAAATGGCCCCAAAATGGGTGGGGGCAGGGCCAACCAGTGGTGGGATTTGCCGGTTTGCCGAACTGCGCCTAATCTTCGCTACTGGTCCACCAGAACCAGTGTGAACCAGCAGCAGCTCATGTCTGGGGGAGGATTATTTCAAACTATTTATTTATTTATTTATTTATTGTCAAGTGATTATAAGATAACAGGTATAAGTAATAAACATAGCTATGAATACATGAAATGGAAACATATAAGAGAAAAAAAAACAGTAGGACAGGGGCGGTAGACACATTGATGCCCTTATACATGCCCCCTTAGGAAAGGGGTGAGGTCAATAGTAGACAGTCTAACTATTTACAGCAGGGGTGCAAACTAAATTTCATTGAGGGCCATAGCAAAGTTTTGTTTTTTGACCTGGGGGCATGGCCAGAGGGCATGGCCAGCATGACTTCCCTTGTGTCACAGGTGCCTGTGATGGCCTGAGCGCTTTGCCAGCGAAAACGGCCTCCTGAACTCCATTTTCAGCTGTGACAGCCTCCTGCAACCCTCTGCCAGTGAAAATGGAGCTTGCAAAGGACACCCATGACCCTCCCGAGCTCTGTTTTTGCTGGCAGAGGCACCACGGACTGGTCCTTTGCTGTTTCCAGGGAGATCCTGCAGGCCCGATCTATGCCCCCCCCTCAGGCTGGATCCAGCCCCCAGGCCTTTGAGTTTGACACCCCTGATCTTCGGACAGACATGGGGAATCTGATGCTTCCACATCTTTTTCTACAGGACTTCAAATTGGCCAATAATAACATTATCTTTCTATTTCTATCCCCCAGCACTTTAGTGTCTTGCTGGATTCCCTGCTAGCTTCTTTTCCTGGGGACACAGCTGGATGGATGGAAATGGCAGACATGAGGCCCACCATTCAGAGAGAGATTTCATCTGGGTATAGTCTTGGTTGACTCAATGATAGAGAACATTATAACTCAGGGTGTGGGAACGTTCTGGGTGACGCCAGGACAAGGGAGTCATATTTAGACCCACTCCTGATTATTCAATAGCTGAATGCATGTATAATTAAAGTTGTAAAGTAAACAAAATTTTCTTTCCTCTGTCCTTTCAATACCGTTCCATGCTTTTCACGTCTTTTAATGTGATGAAATTACTGGTGTGTTGGAGCAAAAATACACACAGTAGATCAAACTGCATCAGTGGTGGGATTCAAATTTTTTTTTACTACCAGTTCTGTGGGCATAGCTTGGTAAAATCCCCCTTCCCTCCCCACTCCAGGGGGCTACTGCAAAGCAATGGTGGGATTCAAAAATTTTTACCACCGGTTCTGTGGGTGTGGCTTGGTGGGCATGGCAGGGGAAGGATACTGTAAAATCTCCTCAAAATTCCTGCTACCAGTTCTCCAGAACTGGTCAGAACCTGCTGAATACAACCTCTGCTGCAAAGTCCCATTCCCTCCCCACCCCACAAACCTGCTTTTCAGCTCTGTTCTCCTATGCAAGGCAACCAAAGAAGACCCAGATGATCAGCTGGGACTGGGGAGGCAGAAAATAGATGGGGGCAGGGCCACTCAGAGGTGGAATTTTCCAGTTCTCTGAACTACTCAAAATTTCTGCTACCGGTTCTCCAGAACTGGTCAGAACCTGCTGAATATCGTCTCTGGATAGAGATTACCTGCTGCTTGGTGACCTCTGAAAAAGGGACTGAACACACCTCCCATTGTCGTGCCCCTAGTCACACCTTGCAGGAGATCTGGCGTGGCCTCTCCCCCCCACCCCAAAAAAGAGGAAGACATTAATTCCCCGCCCCCCATGCTGCAGTAGGTAGTGTAAAATAGAGGCAACCAAAAAGAGAAATTGGGATGAAAAATACAACAACACAATGATTTATTTGTTGCACTTCACATATGGCCAACTGTTGATATTTTTTAGCCATGATTATAGCAGACCAAAATTAGATGCAGGGTTGTTGCAGATTTCAGAGCAACAATGATAAGAGGCCTCTTAGCTTGGCAGGGAAGCTCTGGAAAGAATTGGCCTCCCATTGCCACCAGATAAATCAGGAGCAAACACAGGTGAATCACCACAAACGAACTCAAGAAATTGGGACAGGGAGGCTCACGTGAAGGGGAAAGTTCTCTGTAAGTCACAGGCAGCTGTATAGGATGATAAACAGCACTTGGTATTTGATGGGAAACAAATTGGCAGCCAGGGGGACATTCGACGACCTACACAGATGTGTCCCTGCAGTTTTTTAAGCCACCGTACAGAAGTATTAGCTGTTGGTTTTAGGCCAATGTTTCTTAACTTTGACAACTTTAAGATTTGTGGGCAACTCCCAGAATTCCCCAGTCAATGTTTTAAAGTTGCTAAAGTCATGAAATCCCTTCCTTCCTTCCTTCCTTCTCTCCCTCCCACAGTCCATCTTACAGTTTAGAGTCTTCTGGTGGTCTCCCACCCAAGAATCAACTACCTCCAAAGTGGCAATTTTTGGCACAAAGGCAACATGACCTTTGAGTTCTTTGAAAGACCAAATTGAGTGTTCAGTTTGTTCCTTGTTCCTTCCCTCCTTAGCTCATCCTACTGAGCAAGCAAAAAAAGCTTTGGTAAATTCTCCCACCCTGTCCCCTCTCGCATCTCTCCTGCTCTCATCTCTCCCTCACTCTCTCTCTCATCCCTTCCTCTCCCTTTTCTACCATCTTCTTCTCTCTTTTCTCAGTTCCGAGCCCTAGGAAATTAGAGTTTGCTTCCTGGAGCGTGTCACCCTGTTGACCTCTCCCCGACATCCCTGCTAAGGCGCCACTTGGCTTGGCTGGTTGCCAGGGGTGCCCTCCGAGCCCCTTCCGCTCTGGCTCACCCGGCTACAGCTGCGACCGCTTGAGAAAATGCGGAGTGAATCATCCCATTCTCCAGGACTGGCCTTCGCAAGCGCATAAAATGAAATGCTCCCCTAAACTCCCAGTTCTGCAGGGCTGCCAAGCTACCTTCGCTCCTAGGTCTGTTTCCCTCTTGCTCTCTCTGTCTCCCTCACCCCCTCCCTTTCTCTCTCTCTTTCTTTCTTTCCCCCTCCTTCTTCTTCTACTTCTCCCTCTTTCCTTCTCTCTCTCCTCTCTTTCTCTCTCTCTCTCCCTCCCTTTCTCTCTTTCTTTCTTTCCCCCCCTTCTCCTTCTCCCTCCTTCTTTCTCTCCCCCACCCCTCCCTCCTTTTCTCTTTCCTTCTTTCCCCCTCCTTCTCCTTCTCCCTTTTTTTTCTCTCTTTCTCTCTCCCCCACCCCTCCCTCCCTCTTTTTCTCTCTCTCTCTCTCTTTCTCACTTCAGTGCCACCTACACAAAACGGCTCTCAGATGGCATCTCCAAGCCAAAACACACCCAAGAGAGGAAGGACAGAGGTGGGAAGAAATGCCCTAGGAAGCCATTGTGCCACCTCCTCCTCCTCCCCCCACTCTCAATGTTATTTCTGGATTTTGTCATTGGCTCCTGGTGCCTCTTCGGGAGCTGGAGGAACAAAAGGCCGAGCCTCCCACCCCGCCTTGCGATGCCGCTGTTCTCACATCGCTCAAAGGATCCTTTGTTTGTCCTCCAGCTTGCCAAACAATATCCTGTCTGTCCCAGGGCAGCTTAGCAAGAGCCCTGGGTGTTTTTAAAAGTGGAGAGGTCACGGGTGGATTTTAAGGCAGCGGAAATGACCGAGGAAAGGGAAGTTTCTAGGGGTAATTAAGGAGACACCCCACTCCCCCATATCCCAGCCTGATGCTTTGCCCCTGGGCCCAGGTTGTTGGAAAACATAGTTGGAAATAGCTCTTCCTTCTTAGTGTATTCATGCTCCTCCAGTCTATAATTCCAGCTCTTGTCCAGGGTTGATATCATACCCAAGCCCCAGCTGGACAATCTGCCTGCTCTCAAGGATCACGCTAGTCGCTAGTCGCTGCCACGGAGGCCACATGTATAATTTATGTGCTCCTATTCATATCTGCACATGCTTCTCAGATACTGGTAGTCCTCGGCATACGATTATAGTGGAGCCTGGCCATCATGGTGGACAGTTGTGACAGTCATAAAATGGATCATCCATGTGACACCTCCCCCCATTATTATTTTTTTTTGTGGCAGTTCTGGAGCAAATTCAGTGAGCATAGATTCGAACGCACAGTCATTAAGTAAACCAATGGCTCTTTGTGGGTCAAAAAGCAGAAATGAATGACAGTTTTCAGTTAAAAACAGCTTAAAATGCCATTTAACAGTAGGACCTGCGAACAACCAGAAATGCAGGCCGACAGTTGAGTGTCCGGTGTCTGTGAACACCGGAGGGTGGATGTGGGTGGGAGGGAGGGAGGGACAAGGGCCATCGTAATTTTGGAAATAGGTTGTCAGCTACCAGCCCTGGATGACATCTTCGCACCTTACTGTTTGAGGAAGTTACACAACATTCTCAGAGACTCTTCTCATCCTGCTTACAATCTTTGTGAAGCTGTTGCCTTCTGGCAGAAGATACAGAACAATTAAAACTTGGACCACAAGTTTTCTGAACAGTTTCTATCTAAGAGCTATAATTGCACTTAATTGCACCTTAAGTTCATTACAATGAACTTAAGGACCACCATCAGGGAGCAGTTGGACAGTATTACTTGGTCTGTAATTTAGGGGCCGGGAAATTTTGGTGGGTGGGTGGGTGTTTGGGGATTGTCATGTGTGCATGTGCGTGTTGGGTCTGGTCTCTGGGTGTTATGTGAATTTTGCTGTGTGTTTATACTGTGTATATACATATAATGACAATAAAGAATTCAATTCAGTTGTATTGCCAGGGAGGCCTGTTGTAATTTTGAAAGTCACTGTGACCAGTCATAAGGATTACTAATAATAGCACTTAGCAATACCACTTAGACTTATATCCTGCTTTATAATGCTTGACAGCCCTCGCTAAGTGGTTTACAGAGTCAGCCTATTGTCCCCAACAATCTGGGTCCTCATTCTGCCCAGAAGGATGGAAGGCTAAGTCAACCTTGAGCCAGTGAGATTCGAACTGCCAAATTGCAGTCAGCCAGCAGTCAGCAGAAATAGGCTGCAGTACCGCACTCTAACCACTGTGCCACCACAGTGGCTGGAATGTAAAGGAGCTTAGCGTACAGACCAACTCTGGCGGCCTTTCAGAATTCTGTTATCATACCCTCCAACAACAAAGGAGCATTCCCATCATCCTTGCCCCCTTGCTTCATGACTTGGCCTCTCCTGGAGGCAAGGACCTGGAGGGCATCTTACCAGTTCCCTTTTCTTGTCTCCACCCCGATGGTGACCTATTGCAGCTGATCCGAAAGGCATCTTCTTCAAAGGAGGACTTTTAATAGTTAGATGACATTTGTTTAGGCCTGAAAAATTATCAGCTTTGAGGATGATGCAGCATTGGTAAGCTCTCCAGAAGATTCTGAGTAGTAGCAGGAAGATCAGTTCCTCTGCTACTATTGGGAGAAATCAGCCTTTTAAGCCAATGCACCCAGAGGGCATGCATTACATGAGTAGGGCTTTCCCAGCCCTGAGGACTATGGAAAGATCTGGCTTGCTTCTGGGGCCATGCAACCAACACTGATCCTTTCCTGCAGATCCCCAGATATCTGAAAACTGCTGCCTCTAAGCACATATTTTCTCCACCCACGCAGCCCTGGGATTTCATTTGTATGCATATCAATGCAGCATAATCTGGGCTTTCTCCATCTTTGCTCCTAAAAATGCTGACTTATAAGCGCAATAGAGAATCATCAGAAGGTGCTGCAAAAAAAAGAGAGAAAGAAAGAAAGAAAGAAAGAAAGAAAGAAAGATAAAGAAAGAAAGAAAGAAAGAAAGAAAGAAAGAAAGAAAGAAAGAAA
>BLBF01000072.1:1033112-1056583 GCA_015471245.1 Laticauda colubrina
CCCTCTTTCTTTCTTTCCCTCCTTTCTTCTCTCCCCCTCCCCCTCTTTCCCCCCCTCCCCCCTCAAGTTGCCAAGCCAAAGACAGGTCTGATATTTTTAGAAGTAATTTGATCTGTAAGCCTTTCAGGCTACCATAGAGGGTGCAAATACTTTAAATAGATTTACACCCACCCCAAACACCAAAAATTAACCACAGCCACCCCAAGACTTTTAGCTGCCTGAGGTCAAGGACTCCCTTTTGTTTAAACACAACGTCTCCTTTCATCATTGTGGAGTGGGAAATTACATGAGAGCAATCGATCCTGAATGGTTGGGTGAAATACATAAGCCTTCCAAAGAGGAATCACCAGGAGCTAAGAACTACTACAGGTAGTCCTTGACTTACAACAGTTCATTCAGTGGCCCTTCGAAGTTACAACGGTGCTTAAAAAAGCGACTTATGACTGTTTTTCATACTTACAACCAGGGTATCTTCCCCATGGTTATGTGATCCAAATTCAGGTACTTGGCAGCTGACTCATATTTATGATGGTTACCGTGTCCTGCCGTCATGTGATCACTTTTTGGGGATCTTCTGATAAGCCAAGTCAATGGGGAAGCCAGATTCCTTAACAATGACAGTGATCCACTTAATAAATGTGGCAGGAAAGTTTGCCAAATGGGGCAAAATTCACTGAAAAGCTGTCTTGCTTGGTCACAGAAATTTTCATGTAATTTGAAAGACCACCTGAAGTTGGTACAATGACTTACTCCTTATCTTCTGTCATTAGTGAGGTACTATACCACTCAGTAAAGCCTTAGTAAGACCACACCTAAAGTACTGCATCCAGTTTTCGTCACCACACTATAAAAAAAAGAAGTTGAGACTCTAGAAAATATACAGAGAAGAGTAACCAGGATGATTAGGGGACTGGAGACTAAAGCATATGAAGAACAGTTGCAGGAACTGGGCTTGGCTAGTCTAGTAAAGAGAAGGACCAGGGGAGACAAGATAGAGGTCTTCCAATATTTGAGGGGCTGCCGCAGAGAGGAGGGGGTCAAGCTATTTTCTAAAGCACCCAAAGGCCAGACATGGACCAATGGCTGGAAACTGAACAAGGAGAGATTCAACCTGGATATAAGGAGAAACTTTCTGACAGTGAGAACAATCAACCCATGGAACAGAAGTTGCCCTCGGAAGTTGTGGGAGCTTCATCACTGGAGGCTTTCAAGAAGAGATTGGACTGCCATCTGTCAGAAATGGTGTAGGATCTCCTGCTTGGGCAGGGGGTTGGCCTACAACTCTGATAGTTGGCCTACAAGGTCACTTCCGATTGTCTGTTATCTGTAATATGAGTTGGTTTCTCCCGTGACCTATTCATAAGACCTCCGCTCCCACCTCCCAGTGGAATAATTGGCAATGAAACAAATGTGTGTCAATCAACCTCACAACATTTCTGATCGCTTTCCCATTAACTCTGGTTTTTCAGAGCCGAGATTGGGGGTCCGACTGATTTGAACAATTCCTAGGATTCATGAGACAAACCTAGTTTGAGCTATTGGACATTCAACAATTCCTTATGGAACCGATTCACATCAGCAGCTAGATTCACATTCTCTAACATGCCGTGATGTAGATTTCTTGGCTTTGGCTCAGCCATGGTACAACACAATTATGGCTTAACTAATCCACCATAGCTATTTTAATACAGCTAACCTAGCAACCCCTTTTACATTACTACTCTTTTTGCATTTTAGTATTTTAATGACCGTGGGCCTCACAGTTTTATGGATGGATATTATAGTATAGATAGGACATGTGTAACTGACCGATTGGATGCCAAATTATGATTTTAATATGTGTTATTTATTAGTTTATTATAGAATTCTTCACTGGATATTCCTTGAGTGTTTTTATTTGTTCTGGTAGTCTTTGACTGTAATAAACATTGGTTTGATTTGAATTATGGTTTAACATAGGATAGGAATCTGGCCAATAACTTCCACATGCAAAGTACATTTTAAGAGTTGCAGCAGAACCTCAGTCTCTTCTGGAATGCAGCCCAGGTCTATCTAGCTTAGTGTTTCCCAACTTCAGCCATTTTGAGATATGTAGACTTCAACTCCCAAAAATCTGGCTGAGGAATTCTGGGAGTTGAAGTCCACTTTCCTTAAAGTTGCCAAGGTTGGAAAACATTGATCTAACCCATAGAGGCCTCCAAACTTGACAACTTTAAGATTTGTGGTGTTCATTTCCCAGAATCCCTCAACTAATCATGATGGCTGGGCAATATTGGGAGTGGAAGTCCACAAGCCTTAAAGTCACCATGTTTGGAGACTCCTGCCATAGAGTATTGCAACACAGTGGCTCTCCTGCTTCCTACTATATATTTTGTAGATGCTCTAGGAAGACGCAAGAACTGAAGCTGTTTTGCCTGTTAAGCTGTCTTAGATGTGTCAGCTGTCCTGGGTGGTTTTTTGCCCCATCCTTTTCTCATTTTAATTATTGCTCTTCTCATCCCTCCCCACCAGGTGGAAAGTGCAAATGCAAGCCCAAAAAGAAAAGCAGGTAAGAGATATTTCCCTAAAACAGCCGTGGGGCATGTTAAGATGGATCGGAAGGGGTGGTCTCCTGTTAAGACAATGTTTCTCAACCTTGGCACCTTTTAGATGTGTGGACTTCAACTCCCAGAATTCCCCAGCCAGCATGGAATTCTAGGAGTTGAAACCCACTCTACACATCTTAAAAGTTGCAAGGTTGAGAAACACAGGGTTTTAAGCTCACTTGGGTAAGCACCTTGGGCTTCATGCTCCTTGTTTGGGACAAGAGCGATGCTGAATCTCCTTTCCAAAAATGAGAAGGGGGAGTGAGGATTCAAATCTTGGCTCCAGCTTCCTTAACCTCATTTTTTCCCCCTTTCTTTTAGCACGCAGATTAGTGGGGCACCAAAACAACCCCTTGCAGGTAAGAGAACCTGCAGAGGATTCTGTGTGGATAAAGAATTGCCCTCCCTCTTTCCTGAGTCAAATTTTTATGTGGGGTGGGGGCAAAACCCATGCCATTTCTCTTACCTAAAATGTGCCTTGTTATTTGGTTTTCTCACCTGTGTCTTCTAGGATCCAGTGAGTGCTGAATGGAGCTCCTTCTCATGATGTCACCAGCCCTGATTGTTCTGGGTGAAAACGGTTCTTTGCCTGACCAATTAGCCACCATCTTGTTTCGTTGCCTTTTCTTCTTGCATTTGTTTTGTGAAATAAAATCTCATTGCCATTCCCCCAATGTATGAACAACTTTACGCTGCAATAGAATTGCTTGGCCACCAGATTAGAGATCCATTTTGTGGGAAGTGGTTGGCTTAACTCTGATTTATTAACTAAACCAGGGGTTGCCAACCTGTTTTGGACCTCAGGGACCACCAAACTCATAATTTTAAATCCCATGGACAAGAGACCCTGAGAAAATCCACCAAAAGGTCTGCAGGAAAATTCCCCACTTCATTTTCCTACCCATCGATCATTCTTTATTTGGGATCACAGGATACCACCTTCAGCTCCATTCTCAGGGAGAAGGAGGGAGAGAGAGAGAGACTTTTGGCTTCATGCAAGGAAAGCAGCAGAAGCAGCAGAAGTCTTTCTTTCTCTCCCCCAAACTCCGCCAGAAATGAGTCTTTGTGATGCCTTGCAGGGTCCCAAAGACTCATTTCTGGTGGAGTTTGGAGGAGAGAAAAAAAGAGTTTTGCTGCTTTCCTTGCGTGCAGCCAAAAGCAGAAAAAGAAAGAAGTGGAAAGAAGCACCCCAGGCATGTGGGGTGCATGGGGCAAGTTCCCCCTCTCTGCCCTTTCCCCCCTCCCCTCACTACCTCGTGTTGTTTGCAGTGCAAGCAATGCAAGCCTTGTGTTCTCGTGGGCCATGTGGGCAGTGCAGCCTTGTGTTCCTGCACAGCCTAGATTAATTGCTTTGGGGTGCTTTGGGGGTGACATTTCTCTGCAGACCACCAAAATTTTCTCATAGACCACCAGTGGTCCTTGGCCTACTGGTTGGCAACCACTGAATTAAACAAGACCTGGGTTGCACTATGCAGAAGATCAGAAACAAGCAACCTATATTGACTTAGTCCATTAGTCCTTGACTTGTCGGCACAATGGACCCCATGGTTAAGCACAGTTGTTAAGTTCCATTTTTCTGACCTTTTTGCCACAGCTTTTGAGCCAGTCACTGCAGTTGTTAAGTAATCATATAGTCACTAATGACTTTGGCTTCCCCCATTGATTTTGCTGGTGGGAATCCAGCTGGGAAGGTTACAAATGGTGGATCACATGATCCCAGGACATTGCATCTATCATAAATACATGCCAGTTGCCAAGTGCCCAAATGTTGATCATATGACCATGGGGATGCTGTAACGGTTGAGTTAAAACCGGCCATGTCACTTTTTTTTCATTGTAATGGTCACTAAATGAAGGGTTATAAGTTGAGGACTCCCTTTGCTTCATTCTGTACCACTGAGAATATGCCTTGCTCACTTTCTGGATCACCCTTCTGGGCAAACCCTGTCCATGGTGGCTTATTCAATAAATCATAGTTAAACTGTGGTTTAACATAATATGTCCAAGAGCTGTGTTACCTTTTTTGACTCGGTGTTTCAGTGCTTTGATTGTTGCAAAGAACTTGTATGAAAAGGATTTGGGTTTTGTTTTTGTTTTTTGCTCCAGTTGTCGTTTTAAGGACAGGGGGATCGATCTTCCTCCCTTTGGCTCTGAGTAACTTCCTTGAGCATCTGGAAAGTGGAGACAAGTCCCAACACTCATGAGCCCACAAACCAGAGGTGGTATTCAGCAGGTTCTGTCCAGTTCTGGAGAACCAGTAATGGG
Source organism: Laticauda colubrina (assembly GCA_015471245.1). Taxonomy (NCBI): domain Eukaryota; kingdom Metazoa; phylum Chordata; class Lepidosauria; order Squamata; family Elapidae; genus Laticauda; species Laticauda colubrina. The sequence continues at coordinate 1,037,963 of BLBF01000072.1, forward strand.
ACATTTTGAGTAGTTTGGAGAAACAGCAAATCCCACCTCTGGCTGGCCCCATCCCCATCTATTCTCTGCCTCCCATTGAGTTCCGGCTGATTGGCTGAGTCTTCTTTTGTTGCCTTGCACAGGAGAACGGAGCTGGAAAGCAGGTTAGTGGGGTGGGGAGGGAATGGGGATTTTGCAGTATATCCTTCCCTTACCATGCCCAACAAGCCACGCTCACAGAGCCAGTAGTAAACATTTTTGAATCCCACCACTGCCACAAACAATATATTGACTTTTATTTACAATGTATTGTATGTGGGATGCCGCATTGCGAAGGGAAGCCCATAGAGGAAACCAACATGTCCTTCTAAATAAACCTTGTGTGGTGTATTTTCTGCCTGTGTCTTCCCTCCAGTGCAGCGATAGGAAGGTATACAATAAAGTAACTCCGCTCCTAGAAGGAGATTCGATGACTCTGAATAACACGATGGCTATTTACAGGTTGAAAAATTAAACGCCGGACTGTATTCCTTGCAAACCCATCTCTGTTTCAGCTCACAGTTCTGTCCAGAATGGCTCCCATCTGCCCATTTTGTCGATGAGTCTATGCGCCTCTGAATGTTACTTTGTTCTCTCTCTCTTCCCCCCCTCCAAAGTCCTCCAGTCGATCGAGATTTCCTGGGACCCCTTGTTGTGCTTTATGCTAAGCTTGTGCTTCAGTCATGTCCCTCCTTGACATAGTTTGATGGCAGACATTGTATATTTATACATCCTTAAACTGGGAAATAGAAAATGTCCGTTAAAACATACTGGGTGCAACCAGCAGATGACTGTAATGTTACCTGATATAGATGGGCCTTGGAGAAAGTTCCACCGAATGCAGGAAAATGTTCATTGGAAAATGTAGCCTGTCTCAGTGAAAGGTTGAGGCAGGCTTCCAGTAAGACTGAGTGGGAGACAGGCCAGTATGTATGGCCTGGGCTGTAAATCCCAGTTAAGATTAAAGTGACTTATTCCTAGGGAAGTAGCAATAGCAATAGCACTTAGACTTATGTACCGCTTTACAGTGGTTTACAGCCCTCTAAGCGGTTTACAGAGTCAGCCTATTGCCCCCAACAATTTGGGTCCTCATTTGACCCACCTCGGAAGGCTGGAAAGCTGAGTCAATCTTGAGCCTGGTGGGGTTTGATCTGCCAAATTGTAGTCAGCCGGCAGTCAGCAGAAGTAGCCTGCAATCCCACACTCTAACCACTGTGCCACCTTGGCTCAAATATATCATACAAAGCTTGTACCATAAGACATTTAAAGAGGTTCCAAGATTCTTTGGCTGTGTTCACACAACAATTTGGGCCGATGATTTGGGATAGCCAAAAAAACTCCCCCCGTATGATAAGTTAACATCGTGGCCTGGTTTCCACACTAGATTAAGATCCCCCCGAACTGTATCCTAAGCTATCAACTCCATTTGAATGGACTCTGTCGTATTGTGTGAACTCAGCCATGAATTGGTGTTTGCTGTTTTGAACAGGTACGCATGGGTTACAGTTATCTGATGCACAATTGCACAATATTTTTTTTAAAAAAAAAATGTTTTCAAAAGAAAACAGCCATACAAGCAAGCAGACAAAATAAGCCAAAAATAAAATAAAAATGTTTTCAAGAATGCATTAAAAGGGAAGAAGAAAATCCAACCGAATCAATCTCCTCCTTGTTAGGAAATGATAAGAATGGGGAGGGGGGGGTGAAGAATGGAAATTCTGAGCAATTCTGGAGAGGATTGACCTCTTCATATAAAATGAAGAGTTTTGTTGGAGTGGGTTTCTGAGTTAACCCCATTGCAAAACTGCAAGCTCTCTCTGCCCTTTCTGGCAATGGCAGCATCTGTTTATCATCATTTGGCAGGTCAAAAGAAAAGATAAATCTGCTGACTTCTGCTGCCACTCAAGTTGTATTTGCTAGTGATTGATTGTGGCTCTTAAGTTGCCTAGCTCCCACCTGCTGGCTAGCTGTTATCTTGGGCCACTGGAGAGGTGCACCCTCAACAGCATCTGCTTCCAATGCTTTCCCCCTAGTGGATGCCTCTGGTACTGCACTTCCCAGGTCTTCTCCTGGGCTGCTTCTCCCTGCGGTAGCTGCCTCCTACCTTCGATCCATGTGCCCCACCCAGCCCCACTGTCGCTGGGCTCAGGCACTCAGATCAATGATGATGTGGCGATAAATATGTGTCTTGCCCTTGAAGCTGGAGACTATCAGGAAGTCCTGCTTGTCAACATTGAGGTGGGCAAAGGAACGCGGGGCCTGAGTGTTGAGCTCCTGAAAGTGCTGGAAGAGGCCAGTGATGGGGTCATAGCGGTAGACTTTGCTGAAGGAGTAGTCATTGCCAAGAAAGGCATAGCGATAGCCGGCGATGCTCAGTGGTTGGAAGACCATGGAGCCACGTGAAGGCATCTGCTGGACATCTCGAAACATGGAACCATCCCAGTGCATCACCTGTGGAGAGCAAAAAAAAAAGGACTCAAATGCAATTTCTTGAAGATCATTTCAGTAAAAGAGAGTACAGAGCAGTGTTTGGTGCCACTAAAACCACAGCAAGTCTTAGAAAGATGTGAGTTTTATTATGGGGGAAAGGAACCGAATGTTAAGTCCAGATGCAAGGACAATGGGAAAAAATGAGAGTCAACCAAGAAGAGGGATTTTATTTAATTTCTCAATGAGCAATCTACTTGATTCATAACCGATGACCCATTGGAAAAGAAAAACTGATTTAGCTTGACCCAATAAATTAGATTTTTATTGAGCCAAGATTGACCCTTGGCATTTGCTCTTCTCCTTAGAATGAGACCTAACAAGAATCTTGAAGGCATAGACTTAACGTACTTAATGTAGGAACTCATTCAAGTCCCAGAATTTCTACCTGGAGGCCTTATAGTCCAAAGTCAGCAAAGAGAGCACAGGTGAAATTGGGTTAAATAACCTAACTCTTCCATCCTTCCAATCTCACAATGGGAAGGAGGAGCCTGACTCGGTCTCTAAATGGGTCTAGAACAGATACAGTTGCTTTGAACTTGAAGAGAAAGGACCAAGCGTAATAACCTGCATCCATCTTCTTGCTAGAACTAAACTGGTACACAATTGTAGTCACACCAACTTCAGATAGCTTATTCTTTGGACTATTGTATACATATATATGTTCTATTTATTGTTTGTTCAGTTTATCATTGCTTCATCTGCTGATGTGCTTCCATTACAAACGGTAGCGTGACCTAATGGCCACTAAAAGTTCTATCATCAGAAGCTCAGATAAATGTTCTGCTTTGCCATACTGAACACTACAGAAATATACATTTGAATAAGGTTGTGTAAGCCATCAAAGTTCAGCTCCTTATGGGTTAATTGATGACTGCCCAATCTTTTACTCAAAATCTTGCATCAAGGAGACAGGATGGCAACATTTGCATTCTGAACAGCTGGTACCATATGTTAAGTAGTTTCAACTATTGTAGGCTTTTCTGATGATGGGTAGAAATTGGGGATATTTAATAGACAAATTTCTAAAAAAGTCAAATATGTAATATTGCACATTCTTACTGCAGCCAGAATAACCTTTGCACAGTGTTGGAAACAAGCAGATATTCCAACAGAGAAAATGGTTATTCAGAAGATAACAGCCTGTGCAAGAGATGGATAAGTTAACCTTAGCACTTAAGGAAAAAGAAACATCAGAATATTATAAAAGCTGGGAATGCTGGTATGATTGGATAGAACAAAAATAGAAAATATATTAGTAAACAATATAAAATGTAAAAGAGGTAGTAATTATATATTCACAATAAGATGTATTTGTAAATATATCACCAATATTGATAACAAACAAGGAACCATAGACAATAGTGAATTGTTAGTTTTTAATCATTTTCTTTTTTCCTTTTCCTTTTTTTTCCTGTGTGTTGTGTATTTGTTTGTTTGATATTTTAGTTCTATAATCAATAGTTTGTTTGTCTGTTTTTTAAAAAAGAAAATTAACATCCAACATACCTGGAAGTTACTTCTAGATCTGTCCAGCCTTCAGGACCTCAATTGTAATAACTTGTAATTATCACTGAGGTATATTTTTGATTGGCAGCAGGCAAAATTAATAGTTTTCACCAAGCACAAATATATTTCCCTACAGGCTATGTTCAAACAGGTTTACTTGAAAATGCCACCAGATCCTAAGGCCCACATATGTTCACTTATAACCTCTGATCTGCAAACCACAATGGTTGGATTCCCCCAACACGCTAGGCCAAATAGCCTCATTTCTGGAGGTTGCAGACAGTGGTGGGATTCAAAATTTTTTTTACTGCAAGTTCTGTGGGCATAGCTTGGTGGGCATAGCAAGGGAAGGATCCTGCAAAATCTCCATTCCCTCCCCACCCCACTAACCTGCTTTCCAGCTCTGTTCTTCTGTGCAGGGCAATAAAAGTAGACCCAGCCAATCAGCTGGGACTTGGGAGGCAGAGAAGAGATGGGGCGGGGCCAGTCAGAGGTGGGATTTGCCTACTACTCAAAATTTCTGCTACTGGTTCTCCAGAACTGGTCAGAACCTGCTGAATACCATCTCCGGTTGTAGACGCACCACATTAGGGCTCGGTGAAATGTGTGAGCCCAGTGAAGCAGGTACAGTACTAACCAACCACCTCAACTACCAACCTCACCTTGGAATCTCCAAGGAACCGCGTCAGACAAATGTACACGTCTTCCTTGACCTTGAAATGCTTGACAGCGTAGACATCATCCATGTCAGGAATGTCTGTACGGCGCACAAATTGCTGCTTGTTCCACTGATAGACGACCGGGCGCTGAGAGCTGCTGGCCAAGATGAGGTGGGGCTTGCCCGCGATCTCCAGGAATTCGGCATCTGTGTCACGATACCAAGAATGCAAAGACTGGTGGGAATAGAAGCCGTGACCATTCCAGCGGTACAATGTGGTCGAGCCGGCCTTGGAACTGTCAGCCATGATGAAATACCAGTCTCCCTCCATTCGGAAGACCTCGATGTCATTGGGCTTGCGGATGCGTGAGCTCTCGATGACCTGGGTGTGCAGGAACTGTCCTGTAGCTTCATGTCGCTTGTAGATGTGGGACCCTCTGAAGAGCTGAGCTACAACCACAAAGAGTTCGCCTTCAATCACTAAGGGTTTGCAGGCCACAGTGGAAGAACCTGGGAAGGAGAAAGGTGGAGTCACTAAACTGTGATGCTGGAAGCCTTCTTACATTACAGCTATCTATTTAATTACTGTTAACTCGTTACATTAATTGTCTTAATTATGACATCATCCTTGACTAGAAGACTAGAAGAGTTCCAAGGTCCCTTCCAGCTCTATTCTGATTGGTTGATTGGATCTGTACTGGTGAAGAATATGGACCAAGAATATCATGCCATCTAAGTAAACGGTTCTTGATACTTTGGTTCCTGCTGTCCTACTCAGTTTTGAGACAATTCAGGAAGAGATCTATTTGTTTTTGGGGTGTAAGAAATTCTTCTAATAGTGTGCTGTTATTTTTTTTTCCTGCCCAAATTTAAGTGGGAACTTATGCCCCCTCTTTTACTATCAAATGGCAATATTTGACTGGTGCAAAAAATCAGCATGAAGCATAGAAGATTTATTCAAGCCTATACACAACAACCTGGTTAACAAAAGTTTAATACTAAATTAGCGCCAGATAAAGGTCAATGGAATTCAGGATGGGCTGGGTTTGAAGTACTTGAGGGAATGCAAGGACTCTAATCAAATGACACACTTAACTCCACCCTCCAGCTCTGCCTACTCTTTTCCTACAATAGTGTTGTAAATCTCTGGGTGTGTGTGTATCTAGGAGAGGATTAGAGCTAAGTTCAGACCACCTCTTAAAGACCTATTAACTACAGAGAAAGTTGATAGGCATAAAAAGGAAGAGAAGGCAGCTTCTTATTCATTATGAGATGTAGCTTGATGCTGCTGAATGATACTCGCTATATGTTTCTGAACAAAGAAGGAAATGTCTCCACCAGAGGTGGCATTCAGCAGGTTCTGACCGATTCTGGAGAACTGGTAGCAGAAATTTTGAGTAGTTCGGGGAACCAGCAAATACCATCTCTGACTGCAGATTTTACAGTATCCTTCCCCTGCCACGCTCACCAAGCCCATAGAACCAGTAGCAAAAAAATCTGAATCCTACCACTGGTCTTCACCTAGTAATGCTGGCAGGAGAAAAGTGATTGTGTTGTGCATTTCTGGGTTTCTTACCATTGATAGTGGCATAGCTGCGAAATTTCCCAGTCACGTGGTCCCACTCCAAGAAGTTGCACCGTCCAGTAAAGGGCTGTGCAATCACCAAATTCTCTTCATCATGGTAGACGAATGTTTCTATTGAGAGAGACTGCTCTGGCAAAGTGTCAAAGAGGACAAGTTCTGTGGGGAGGAAGGTGGAGATTAGTATTTGATCAGGAGTGGAATCACACAACCCTGGTGGTCTTCAACTATTTAGACTCAGTTGGCAGCCTGGAATGCAATTAATTAATAAATACATTTATTTCTGCAAGGGCTGATGCTGTGTTTAAAGGTTCCACTCAGAACATCTTTATTTGCTCATTATGACTTGTTTTGCTATGCCTTGTGGCTGATCCACAATGATGAATCCTTCTGGGTCAACCCAGTACAAGGGAGAAGAATTTGCAAGCCTGAGTTCCCTGCATTGCCTTGCAAAATTTAGCTGTGCCTTCAAGCCTGCCCCGAAGCTACTACTGAATGGTAATTTTTAATGCAACAAGGAGCCAAATTTAGGTTTCGTCCTGGCCCTTTCCAATTCTTGGAACGGCATTCCTCATCATGCTTCCCAAAAGCCAAATTCAGAAAAGTTGTCCACTACAGATCCAAGAACCCATCTAATCCAGATTATTGCTTCCAACCATGACAACCAGATCTCTGTGAGATGCTCACTAACAGGTCATGAAAGCAATTAAGCTATGAACCACTGCCAACCTTCAGCACCCAGCATTCAAGGGAATAAGACCGAGAGAAATAAATGTTGTTTATAATCATTATGATGAATCGTCCTTGCAGAGACCTCTCTCACCCCCTCCTCCTTGGACAATAAGCCCTCTCCAGAAGAGCCTAAAGACCATCACCATAAGACATGGCATCCCATGGAACAGATCAGACCACATGGGCAAGAACACATTTCTTAAGAACCACTGCTCAGTGGGTCATTCAAAAAACCCAAAGTTATTTAAATTAAAGTAGGCATGTTGTGAATTTAAGTCAATACTGACTTCAGTAGGATTAGCCAGTTTGGAAAATAAAATGAAAAGAAGGCTGGGAAAAAGTCACCACAAACCTAAGCAACCTCTGCCTAAATCAAATTTCCCCTTTCCATTGACCACAAGATGTGGTTGTATGGGACTTCAACTCCCAGAATTCCTAGGTTTCTCCAACACATCTGAAGGATGCCACTGGTTTATACTGGAATTACTGTATTTCTTAAGAGAGATAGAAGCTTCATATGTATCCACACATCACAAACTGCTTTCATTTGATCCTTGACAAATCTGTACACTTTCTAATAAAGGAGAGTATTTGTGTTTTTTCAAGCATGTCTCCGCCAGCAATCAGCACTCAGATCAGCATACACTAACCCCAAGGTTAACATCAGACCAACAATCAAGTAAACAACACCCCCAATCAAGAAACTGCCAAAGAGCCAGCAGTAAATAACCCAACCAAAGAATCTCTAAAACCACCCCCATTAACACTAACAAGTCCCCAGAATATAAACTGACAGTAAACCATACTCCTTACTAGCACTGTTGGTGTTACCTAGTTTGATCTGAAAGAAAACAAGCAAGATCAGAGAACACCAAACTTCTTCCATTTCCATGGCTACAAATTCCCTAAGGAGGGAAGATGTCAATCTAAGACATTTGGCTACTTGAATCAAACCTTTTGACTTTCCCTGCAAGTCAAAAGACCTAGAATCCAGTGTCAAGCAAGGTCTTTTTTTGGTATTCAAGACAGAAAATCCTCATTAGTGAGAATGGCAATAGATGAGCAAAAATAGCCAACAAAGACCATTCTTCTCCCTATTAGAGGGAAACAAAGCAAAGAGCTAACCCATTTGGCTGACCCTTCCAGGAGAGTAATACTTGCTGATGGAGGCAACACCCTGCCTTTGACTCATGGTAGGGCTGGCAGTCCTTCCTCGCTGGAGGGAACCCAAAGGACAAAGGATGACCTACCAGTGGTGATGCAATTGAACCCTCCAGGGCGCAGTTCACTGAGACTGGTGCGGTTCAGCTCAGCCGGCGAGTGGCACTCGATGGGCTCCACCAAGGCACTGGTGTGGCTCAACCATTCCACCAGCCATTTCAGTTTACAGTCACAGTGGAAAGCATTTCCCCGCAAGTCCCTGTTGAGAAAGAAGTTGGTGGCAGATTACCAGGAGGGCAGGGTGGGTTACACCCAGAGCCAGCTTCATGTCTTCTGGGGTTGGGGTGGGGAGTGCCTTTCTGTCAAGCCCGTCAGACTCTGAATCTGAGGAGGAAGATGAACAGCTGACAGGGAGTGGGAGTATGGCTCTGTTGGCTGTGGAGGAAACTGGGGAGGGGCAAAGTCCGGTTGGGCAGAGCAGGGAAGAGATAGAACAAGGAAGAGGGAGTTCAGAGGAAGATCCAGGCCCATCCCCTCTTCATCCTAGGGCACGCAGGGAGGAATGGAGAAGAGAGCAATGTGGGTTGCGTGGCTAATGGTGGAAGGAAAGGGCCCTGATTCTCTTCATTCGCCACACCTGGGAATGAGAGTTTGAAAGAAATTCATGCTGAGTGTGGCAGCTGCTGGGAGCAAACTTGAGTTTATCTTGTGTTGACTTTAGTTATAGTGTTCCTGGTGACTTCCCAACCATGTTGAGTTATTGCCATGCCTTCATATCTGGAATTCTTGCTCCTGCCCTGCTGAACTAATTAACTCAGCTTGCCTTGATTGGACTTATAGTTACAGTTTTTGTTGACCACATTTTGGACTTGATCCTCTGCAGCCAAAGGCTGTTCCTGGGAGTGTTTTTCTCCAGTCAGAAGGTAACCAGGACACTGGGGGCAAAATTGGAGCTAAATAAGGGACTCCTACTGATTATCTGACTGAGTAATCTTTGTGCCACGCCCTGGGTCCTCACAGCTTTCCATGCTTCAAGCATTCAGGGCTAAGGATGGTTAATTCTTTGCCCAGCCCATCTCTCTCTTATCATAATTCACATCCATCTCTTCTTTCTCCAAGCCGAAACCAGGGAATAGAACATACAATAGAGTATACAATAATAGAGTTGGAAGGGACCTTAGAGGTCTTCTAGTCCAACCCTCTGCTCAAGCAGGAAGCCTACACCATTTCAGACAAGAGGTTATCCCATCTCTTCTTAAAAACATCCAGTGTTGGAGCATTCACAACTTCTGAAGGCAAGCGCTTCCATTCGTTAATTGCTCTCACTATTAGGAAATGTCTCCTTAGTTCTAGGTTGCTTCTCTCCTTGGTTAGTTTCCATCCTTTGTTTCTTCTCCCAACTTTGTAGGAGCCCCTCAAATATTGGAACACTGCTGTCATGTCTCCCCCTAGTTCTTCTCATTAGACTAGACATACCCAATTTCTGTAACCATTCTTTGTATGTTTTAGCCTCCAGCCCCCTTATGCATAGCCCTCAAACCATAGACAATCCCGGAGAACCTTCAAGTCAGTCAATCAAAATCCGATAGGACAATTTTGAATGGGCTTCTATTTTCTTTGTGAAAATCTTTGTTAAATTAACTTAATATGAAAACTTACTAAAACTACACTTTGGGGACTTCCTTTCAATCCTTTTGCCATCAACTGTTTGGATTGGCTAGTCTAGATAAGGACCAGGGGAGACATGATAGCAGTATTCCAATATTTGAGGGGCTGCCACGGAGAGGAGGGGGGTCAAGCTATTTTCTGAAGCGCCAGACAAGGAATAATGGATGGAAACTGAACAAGGAGAGATTTAACCTAGAAATAAGGAGAAACTTTCTCACATTAAGAACAATCAACCAATGGAACTGAAGTTGGAAGTTGTGGGAGCACCTCACTTGAGACTTTCAAGAAGAGATTGGACTGCCATTCGTCAGAAATGGTGTAGGGTCTCCCGCTTGGGTGGGGGGTTGGACTAGATGACCTAGAAGGTCTCTTCCAACTCTGATTATCTGTTATTATCTGTTATCTGATTGCAAAGGCAAAAGACCGGCCTTTGGGTGACCTCATGACCAGGAGTAGAAGTTAGGCTGAGTCACAACATTTTCTACCCAAAATTGTTTCTTTCTGCTGGACCTACAACTTACACTGAAGTCAGTGAATCCAGGCCTCGGAAGAGGTGCCTTGGTAAGGTCTGCAAGTTGTTGTTGGCTAAATTCCTGTGAAAAATGAAAATGAAAAAGAACTTAAAAGCAAGTTGGCAGGTCTGAGAACATGCTGTGTGTTGAAGTGAAGCAGCTACAATAGAAGAGCTCAGGGTTGAACTGCGGCATCACGGATCTCTCTTAGCTCGGTTGTTTGCTTGCAGAAGTTTCATTACCTAACTAGGTAACCACATTACTATTGATAATGTTGGGAAATGAAATGTCTGCAAGCAAGCAAACAACAGACAGCACCAAGAACCAAAAATAAAGGAGTATTTGGGATAATTAAAGCATCTAAATCAAGTAAAATTATTGCCGTCTTAGGCTAAGTTGCCAGGTGAGACCCTCAAGGCATGTATGTCACTTTAAATTTACCCAAAATAAAGGGTGGATATAAAATTTAATAAATAAACAGTAAGTAGAATTGTGTGGAAAACTTTGCCAGAACTCCAGAAGTCCAAAGAGGAACCAGGAAGATGTCTCACAAAGTACTCACAGATGAAGAAGACTCTTCAGACCTCTGAAAGCATTCTTGGAGATGGCTTCTAGTCTGTTTTGTTCAATGAACCTGGCAAGGAAGAGAAATCCTCATAACTCTCAGGAAAGGGGCAAAAAGGTGTTATTAGGTATGCTCAAAAATAATGCTATTACTATGAGAAGCATGTAGCAAATATTGAATAATTGAAAAATGAAGGATCATGTGCTGATAAAGTCATGCATAACAACATTAGATTAAAGTAGTAATTCTTAAGAGTGGCCGTATTAAAAATTAGAATAGACAAAAAATTAGAAATGGGGGGATAATGTTATACTTAATCCATTTAAAGTGAATATTAGAGGTCAAGATCAGAGTTTGAAAAAGGATGTTATTAGGTATGCTCAGAAATGATGCTATTACTATTAGAAGGATGTAGCAAATATAAGTGAAAAATGAAGGATTATGTGCTGATATAGCTATGTATAACATTAGATTATGTAAATTGGATTAATTTAGTAATGTTCATTGTATTATCATTGCTTTCGTATCAAAATGATTGATACTCAGACACCGCACTGTCCATGAAATGATATTGATGTATTTAAAAAAAATAAAATAAAAAACTTTACAAAAAAAAGAGGAAAGGAGCAAAAGGAGATAGGGCAGTGGTTAAGACATTGGACAAAGGATGGACTAACACCAACTCTCAAATCATGGGGGATTTTATCCAGTCAAGCTTTCTCAATTCAGCCTGCCTCGCATAGCATCATCACAAAATCTCCAGAATGGTAAAGCCTACAAACTTGAAATTTGGCATGTATGAGAAAATCAGAAGTGGGGGAAACACTGCTACACAAGTTTGCCTTTTGCTTCTGGGAAAAAGGGAGCATCATAATAGGAACAAGCAAAGCAAAAAGCAAGATGGGCTCTAAATCTGGGATCACCCACATATAACCTTCTACTGTAGATGTTGGAATGAAATTTTCGTGAAGAAAGGGAAATAAAGCTGATTGCACATTTTATTGTAAACATATTCCCTTTTTGGGTCCTTTCAGACTTAAAGTAGTTCCTAGAACATAAAATCATAGGGCTGGAAGGAATCTCAGAGGTCTACTAGTCCAACTCCTGCTCAGGGCAGAAGAGCTTACATCATCCTGATAAAATGACTGTCCAGTCTATTTTTTTAAAACCTCCAGGGTTGGAGCACCCACAATTACAGGAGGCAAGCTGATCCACTGATTAATTGTTCTCACTGACAAACATTTTTCCTTACTTCTAAGTTGGATCTCTCTTTAACAAGTGTCCACACATTACTTCTTGTCCTGCCCTCTGGAGCTTTGGAGAATGTCAACCCCCTCTTTTCTGTGGCAGCCCCTCCCAACAGTTTCTCCATATAGTTCCATAGCTACAGCTCAGTCTCTTAAATCCTACAAGCCCTTCTCGTTGTGAGCTAGAGTCTCTGCCTCTTGTCTTCAATGTACAGCAGTCCAGATATTGATAGATTGTGACTCCCTCCACCCTGACCAAAGTCCTTGGTGGAAGTAATAAATGATAGGTCGCTGTCCCATCACATGGGAAGGGGCCATGCTATCCTGCCCTTGATTGAGATCCTGACCCTTGGCAAATTCCTGGTGTCAACCCAAATTGGTCTTCACTTATGGACTCGCTCCTCTTTTCCCAAACCCACCATGGTTGCATACTTACAGATATTCCAGGTGTATCAGTCCCACAAAAGCATCGTCCCCAATCAGTTCCAGGGAGTTGTAAGTGATCAAGCTAAGGGGGAGAAGGTAGATAAAGATTAACGGAGTTGGAAGGAACCTTGTAGGTCATCTCGTCCAAACCCGCACCCAAACAGGAGACCATTTCTGACAGATGGCAACCCAGTCTCTTCTTGAAAGCCTCCAGTGATGAAGCTCCCACAACTTCTCAAGGCAAGCTATTCCATTGGTTGATTATTCTCACTGTCAGAAAATTCCTTTTTATTTCCAGGTTAAATCTCTCCTTGTTCAGTTTCCATCCATTATTCCTTGTCTGGCCTTCAGGTGCTTTAGAAAATAGCTTGATCTCTTCCTCCTCTCTGTGGCAGCCCCTCAAATATTGGAAGACTGCTATCCTGTCTCCCCTGGTCCTTCTCTTCACTAGACTAGCCAAGCCCAGTTCCTGTAACCGTTCTTCGTATGTTTTGGTCTCCAGTCCCCTAAACATCCTGGTTGCTCTTCTCTGCACTTTTTCTAGAGCCTCAACATCTTTTTTATAATGTGGTGAACAAAACTGGATGCAGGAGTCTAGGTGTGGTCTTACTGAGAGAGGTATTATTACGTCACTTGATCTTGATTGTATCCATCTGTTAATGCAGTTTAGGATTGCATTAGCTTTTTTGGCTGCCGCCACACATACTGGCTGATATTTAGCTGGTTGTCCACTAGGACTCCAAGATCCCTCTCACAGTTACTGCTATTGAGCCTGGTTTCACCCAGTCAATTATATGTGTACTTTTTGTCTTGCCTAAGTGTAGGACTTTACTTTTCTCTACATTGAATTTATAATCAACCACCAACTGGTCAGGCTAAAACTATTTGCCAACGTTCGCTTGAGCATTTTGAAATGTTAAAGCAGGCCATTAAACCCAGATTGGAGAAATGATCTAATTGTTTCCTGCCTGAAACTTCCCTTGGTCTAGTAATGAGTCAGAGGTCATCTAGAGGGTTTTTTTTTTTTTAATTCCCCTTTTCAATCTCAGAGATGAATTTCAGAGCACGCGGTGGGGGGAAAACATAGAATGTCTTGAACGAATGTTTTTCTCGGAAGGATATTTTTAAATCTATCCCATCTGAATAGGCACATAGGATCAGGAGGCTTCCAAGACCCAAAATATCCAAGATTAGTAAGCAGCTCATTGATTAAAAAAACCAAGCAAACTAGCTGCTATTGCTTTGCCAATGCCTGTTTCCTAGGTTGCAAATGGGGAGGAAAAAGCCGTATTTTTTTAACCAGCATGTTTTTCATTAAAATGAGCAACTACAACAGTTCACTAGTTCATAAGCAGGGCCAGGTTCATATGCGGATATGCTAACCCCCTCCCTTATAGGGCGAGCACATAGTTAGTCCTTGACTTATGACCACAATTGACTCCGAACGTTCCTGTTGCTAAGTGAGGCATTTATTAAGTGAATTTTGCCCCATTTCATGACCTTTCCTTCCACCGTTGTTAAGTGAATCACTGCAGTTGTTAGTGACACGGTCATTGTGAATTAAGCTTTCCCATTGACTTTGCTTGTCAGAGGGTTACAAAAGGGGATCACAAAAGAGGATTATGATGGTCATAAATATGAATCAGTGGCCAAGCATCTGAATTTTGATCACATGACCATGGGAAAGCTGAAAGTGAGTGAGTATGAAAAATGGTCCTAAGTCACTTTTTTTCAGTGATGTTGTCAATTTGAATGATCACTAAATGAACTGTTGCAAGTCAAGGACTACCTGGATTATGTATGTCACATGAAAATATACATGTTAATGTTCTGTCTGGAATCCGCACTGTATATCGGACATTAATACAATCGAGCAAGTCCAGAAATATTTCACGAGAAAAGTATTACACTCCTCTGCTCGCAACAGAATACCCTATATCACCAGGCTTGACATTTTGGGCTTAGACAGCCTTGAACTACTCTGCCTACGGTTGGACTTAAGTGTAGAACACAAAATTATCTGTTACAATGTTCTACCAGTCAATGACTACTTCAGCCTCAATTGCAACAATACAAGCGCACACAACAAATACAAACTCAAAGTAAACCGCTCCAAACTTGATTGCAGAAAGTACGAATTCAGCAACAAAGTGGTCAATGCCTGGAGTGCACTATCTGACTCCATTGTTACATCCTCAAGCCCCCATTCCTTTAACCTCAAACTAACCTCAAACTCACCCCATTCCTAAGAGGTCTATAAGAGGCGTGCATAAGTGCACAATCGTGCTTCCTGTCCCTGTCCTATTGTCCCCATTTATTCGAACTTCTTTCCTGTATTCTTACTCATGTTTAAACTTATACCTATTATTTTGTAAGCGATTGACAAATAAAATAAATAAGCGAAAACAAAATAGCACGGCCCGTTCCCCAAATCCATATACATGGGGATCTAGATGGTTACTGAATTAACCCATCTAGCAGGCTTTGCAAAATGGACTCATCCAAAGAATGGTGTCTGTACAACAGGCAGAGCGGAGGTGATATTCAGCCGGTTCTGACCAGTTCTGGAGAACTGGTAATGGAAATTTTGAGTGGTTTGGAGAACCAGCAAATCCCACCTCTGACTGGCCCCGCCCTCACCTCTTCTCTGCCTCCCGAGTCCCAGCTGATTGGCTAGTTCTCCTTTGGTTGCCCTGCACAAGAGAACAGAGCTGGAAAGCAGGTTAGTGAAGTGGGGAGGGAAGGGGGATTTTGCAGTATCCTTCCCCTGCCATCCCACCAAGCCCTGCCCACAGAACTGATAGTAAATTTTTTTGAATCCCACCACTGAGGCAGAGGCATTAAAAAGACCTACTGAAGATTAGAACCATTCAAGCATAGCATGCCAAGGAAGCCATTAGGGTTTGCAACTGACTGAGAAAAATATCGGGGTTTAAACACAACTCAAAGGATAGACAGACCGTAGAGATATGTATTGTCCTGTGAAAGGTACCAATCAGGGGTGGCCTTTCAAAAATTTTAGCAACAGGTTCTCTGCCCAGTTACTGGGTGGGTGTGGCTATAGTGGGCATGGCCTAGTCAGCCTCCTGCACCATGGTGGGGGAGGCGTTTTTGCCCTCCCTGTGCTCCGGAGGCTTTCCTTGATCCTCTGGGAGGGGTGCAAATGGCCTCCCTGGGCTCTGGAGGTAGAAATGGATGCAGAAAGAACAATGTTCAGTCAAGAGGAAAGAAAACAAGTGCCTGAACTCCTAGGAAGCCAAGGAGGGCACAATCCTTGCTGTTCTTCTTATCAGGAATCGGGTGAAACATGAGGCATGTACCCAATTAGACAAAAGGAGCCCTATGAAGAAGGCTTCTTGGTAAGATCCCGTGAGTGGGAGATTGGATAGCAAAGCAGAGACAGGTTCCCATGTACATTACACACCAGCTGAGGAACACTTAAAGGTCCACACGTTTTGATGCATGCCACAACACTCACAACCGAGAGGATCCTTACAGCAGCTGGAGAGATGGCACCTGTTGAAAACTGCCTTCTAAGACCTCAGTGAAGCCGGACCGAATGAGACACCTGAATGAGAGAGAGATAGAGGAGAGTGAGGGTGGGAGAGAGAGGAGGGAGGGAGGGAGGAAGAGGAGAGAAGGAGGAAGGAAGGGAGGGAGAGAGGAAAAGGAGAGAGGGAGAGAGGGAGAGAGGGAGGGAGAGAGAGGAAGAGGAGAGAGAGGGAGGAAGGGAGAGAGAGGAAGAGGAGAGAGGGAGAGAGAGAGGGAGGGAGAGGAGAGGGAGGGAGAGAGAGGAAGAGGAGAGAGGGAGGGAGGGAGAGAGGAAGAGGAGAGAGAGGGAGGAAGGAAGGGAGGGAGAGAGAGGAAGAGGAGAGAGGGAGAGAGGAAGAGGAGAGAGGGAGAGAGAGAGAGAGGAAGAGGAGAGAGGGAGGGAGAAGAGAGGGAGAGAGAGAGAGAGGAAGAGGAGAGAGGGAGGGAGTTCTCAGTAACCAAGCAGCTGCACCATCCCCTGGTCCAAAGGAAAGGACCACTTCGATTCCTCCTAGCTTAGCCAGAGAACTTCCATCAAGAGTATCCTTGGATAGCAATCCAAAATTCTGGATGTTGCCTTTCAAACTCTGTCCTGTGGGTGACAAGAGCCATTTCCTGGAGCCAGCTTTACCTGGAGGAATTTACCTGCATCTCATTTCCTCAGGGGATCTGCAATCGTTTGGGCAGGGGGTGGGTGGGTGGGAGGGAACATTTGCAGCTGCCAGTTTCAGCACTGCCCATCCAGATGTTAAGGAGGGACATAGTTTTGTGGTTTTAGGATGCCAGTGGGCTGTATGGTTGGAGAAATCTAAATTGGTGTTTTTTCCTGACTCAAGGTGAACTTGGGCTGGATGCTTTTCCTGGGCCTATCTTCTTTCACAGGGTTGTTGTTTTGGGGGATCCAATGATGCAAGATTTGCTGAAAACTGTCCTGTTACTGTAGATATCCCCTCAAAACACACATACACACACCACACACACACAAGAAGAAAACAGAGGAAGCAACTAGCCTTTAAGATACCTTGCTTTTAGGAGGTGAATCTCTAGGAAGAAGAGAGAGGACGCAAGGTGAATTTCACGGCCTCAAGCAGAATGTGCGAGTGTGTTTGTGCATTCCTCTTGATTAAAATCCATTTCTTCCCATGCAACATCTCTCTGCTAACCTGGTCTCCATCATTGCACCAGAGATGGATGCGTTCACCAAAGGAAAGCAATGGTACTTCTTATGGCTCCTTGCTAGCTCAATTTCCTTGCCTCTGTCCAACCACTTCCAGCCCCCTCTCGCCCCCACCCCCACCCAAAGACCCCCATAAAAGTTGTCTTCAACTCTGCAGGCCAGGCTAGCCTTGAAGCAAGAGCTTGGGCCAAGCCAGGAGTTGCAGATCTGACCCCTCTGGTGACAGTTTGTAGAGGATGGGTGGTAGTGGGGGATCCCAGCTGGTCTTCCTTTGGAGAAGGAGTGTCTATTACTCTTGTTTTAAGCAGGAGGCTGGACTAGAAGACCTCCAAGGTCCCTTCCAACTCGATTCTGATTGGGATACTCCTCAAAAGCCCACTCCTCAAGCTTTAATCTTGGGAGAGGAGTCCACGTCGATTTTAAGCCTTGATCCTGGGAGATCTCGGACGGCAGTTGATTTATTTAACGTGCATAATCCTGGGAGATGAACTAGCAGCTGTTTTGCTAGCCCTCAGCAAGGAGAGGATTGAAAGGAAGGAAGGAAGGAAGGAAGGAAAGAAAGATTGGCAGGAAGGAGTAGGGGGAGGTTAAAAGAAGCCCCCCACCGCTCCCCTCGCCCGGAGAAAGCTTACAGGGAGATGAGGTTCGGGGGCAGATCGCGGGGAATCTCCTTGACTCCCTCGCACAGCGCCGTGTCCTTGGTGCAGGTGCAGCCCGAAGCGCATCTTCTCTTCGGCGGTTTCCGGCCGGCGCTCGGCTGTTGCCCGGCCAGGAGCAGCAGCAACAGCACCCATCCCAGCAGCAGGGACGGCGCTCCGGTCCCGCCGATCCTCCGGCTCCAGCCCATTTTCCCGGCCAGCCAGTCAGTCAGTCAGACGGCCGGCCGGCCAAAGCCGAGCAGGGGCGCAGCGACCAGGCGTCCTGGCTGGCTCTTTCGCGGCCTCCCTTCCTTCCCCCCCCCCCCTCCTCCCGCCCGGGCCAAACCGCAAAGCGGGGCGGGGGCGCGCGCGCGCCCGGGGCCCGACTTCCCGCCGCTTTCTTCTTCTGCCTTCGGCTGCTCCCGCGGGGGGGGGGGGGTTAATCAGCCGAGAGCCGTCCCCGCGCCTCCGTCCCCGCGCCGGGCTCCGCAGAGGCAGCTTTGGCACAGCCGCCACCTCCCGGTCGGGTCGAGACGCTGCCTGGCCCCATCCCAGCCTCCTTGGGGAGGAGGAGACCGGAGGGCCGCCGCCGCTTCCTGCGCGGCCTGCCCTGCCCCCCCCCCCCCCCCAGAGGGGGGGGGGGGGGGGGGGGGGGGAGAGAGGAGAGGGGGAGAGGGAGGGAGGGAGAGAGAGAGAGAAGAGGAGGAGAG
>BLBF01000072.1:1061646-1076191 GCA_015471245.1 Laticauda colubrina
ATCTATCTATCTATCTATCTATCTATCTATCTATCTATCTATCATCTATCTTAATAGGGTCACCCATGTTATATTTTTACAACTCTGGGTCACAAAACCCGAGTAAAACCAACAACCCAAAACAACTTTCAGTGCCTGAGGGAAGACTCCATTTATAAGACAATCTGGCTGGAGCATTGTAATGGGGCGGGGGGGTTGTTGCTAGCTGAAAAAAGCTTGAGGGGACCCAGACATTGCCCGGTGATCCAAGCCATCCCATTAAACCATGATATGGGGGTGTTCTTGCAACTCTGCATGTTAGATGAGCACTGCAGTTACATTTTGTTGACTTGAGTTTGAGCATGACCGTGCTGCATCAACTCTGCCCATCATAGTTTACTCAGCTCAACCCGGTTAAATAAGTTCATAAAACTCTCATTCTAAAGGCTTGCACCATCTGCTCTTCACTTCTGGCATTTTAGATTGGGCCAAGATTTTGTACTTGCCTTCTTCGAGTGTACAAAGTAAGGAACCTGGCAGCTCTCGCAAGATTGGTGCCACCTCTCCATCTCCAGGGAGTTGCCAACAACACGAATAGTTTCCACTCCCCCAAACACCCTCTCTTCCACCCCTCTCGTCCTGGCTCAAATGCCAAGCTGGAAAGCCTGCTGACCCCACCACTACAAAGAGCCCAGCTGTTTGGCCAAATGCCCTAGAAGCTGAGATTCCCGCCCAGGGCTCGGCATTTCCCAACACACAGCACAGCTTTGTTCTGCAAGTGCCTTTGGTGGGGTGGGGTGGGGAGACTGGACTTGAAGAGCAGCTGTTGAAAGTAAGAGCAAGATCTGTGGCAAAAGCAGATCGTGATGGGCACTCTACCTTGACATGGCTTTGGGTCTTCTGGGCTCTGAGGAAGATGAGAGCTATGTTGGAGGTTTAACTATACTGGGCAGGTCTCACCTGCCAGATAGAGGGTGTCTCCCCCATAAACAGTTACGGTGAGACCTAATTTACAGAAAACTATGCTGGATCGTTTGTCACATGGGCCAGCATGGACCACGCTAGGCATTGGAATTCCCGGACATCTGGTGGCCAATGTGCTGCGGGACTGAGGGCTGTTGGCTGAGCATCCAGGACTACTGGAAGGAAAGTTGTTTACTCGTATGCAAAAATGGAAAATAAAGAAATAATAATAACGAAGAAGAGGAGGAGAAGGAGGAGGAAGAGGAAGAACAATTAATATGATTGTAAACATTAACTGTATTCCACAAGATATTTGTAACCAGATGACACATCAAATGAAAGAAAATATGTTTATAATAAAAATAAAATTAAAACATTATCATCATCATCATCATCATCATTAGAAGAAAAGGAGGAAGGGGAAGGGGGAGAAGGAGGAGGAGGGGGGGAAGGAGAGGAGGGGGGGAAGGAGGAGGAGAAGGAGGAGAAGAAGAAGAAGCCCAAGGTGGGGTCTATTTTCTGGAAATCTCAGAAAGTTTTACCAAGGGTAAAGAGAGACCATTTCTGCTTTGGGAGAGGAGATTTGCCCAAAAACCGTCTCAACTTTATAATAGCTGCTGAAGTTAGCAACTGACCCAGCTTGGCCCAAATCTGTCTGCTTCCCATTTGCCATCCACAGAAGCAGACAGGAATCTGGATGAGCTCCATTACTGTCTGGGAGACCCGTTGGTGCCACTTTGACCAGAGGTTGGGGGAAGAAATCAGCCCAGACCTCATCTCCCAATGCTTCAACCCTGGCTCCTTCTCCCTCTGACCCCCCCCTTCCTTGGCAGTGGCTGATGATGAGCCTAATAGGGACGTTGCTGAGTCTCCTTTTTGTCTGTGAGCACGGACAGGGCTCCCAAAATAATTAGTGGTACCCACAAATGAGACACGTTGTGAAAAAGTTGTCTGGGTTTGAAGAAAAAGAAAGACAAATTGCTTCGAGCCAGAGAAAAACGCACAGAGGAGGAAGAATACAAATCTCCTATGAAGAGAAAAGGGAATTGCTCAATTCTTCCAGGCACTCATGGTCCAAAACAGTCCCCTCCTTAAGAAAGGAGGTTCAAACCTTATAATGGGGACAACTGTCAAGTCAAGGTGTAATTTAAACTATGTAGACTCCAAATTGGCTACAAGCTGGATTTATCTCGCCCAAGGGGCACCCTAGCAACAGAGTGGTCAATGTCTGGAATACTCTACCTGACTCTGTGGTTTCTTCCCCAAACCCCAAAAACTTTAACCTTAGACTGTCTACTATTGACCTCACCCCTTTCCTAAGAGGTCTGTAGGAGGCGTGCATAAGTGCACCAATCCTCTCTACCATCCCTGTCCTATTGTTTCTTTTTATTTTTCTTATAAGTATCGATCTCATGTATTCAAAACTATGTTTATTCTTATACCTGTATCTTGTAAGCAACTGACAAATAAAATAAATAAATAAATAAACAGATAGATATCCATGATGGGGAATCTATGGCACACATGCTGAAAGTGGCATGCAGAGCCATTTCTGCCAGCAACATGAGCTGCTGTCCGGAATAGCTCCACTGTGGATGCGCGCACGCCTCCCACCAGCCAATTGTCAGGTATCTGCCATGCATGTGGAGGGGTGTGTGGCCCGTGCGCATGCGCAGGGGTGTGTGGGGATCGTGCACACATTGCATTATGGGTGCAGGCTCACACGTGCGCACACCTTTGGCATGCAACGACAAAAAGTTTAGCCTTCCCTGCTATATATCATGTAGACCAAGGGTCCCCAACCACTGGGCCACGGACCGGTACCGGTCTGTGGATCATTTTGTACCGGGCCGCAAAGAATGAATAATCATGATTAAAATATATATAAAAATATGTTTTTAGTAAAGAAATAGTATATAATAGTATATAATATGAATAATAGTATATAATATAATAGTATATAATATAATAATAGTATATAATAATAGTATATAACAGTATAATAGTATATAAATAGCCCTTTACTATTTGGGAAGAATTGATTTTGCCGGTCCTTGAAAAAGTGTTTCTGCCTGAAACTGGTCCCTGGTACAAAAAAGGTTGGGGACTACTGATGTAGATAATTCTTCCGTGGCCACCAATAGTTAGCGCCCTGGCTCTCTTTCTTGCCATCTAATGGTCAAAGAGAAATCTGCAACTCATGCTGGAAGCTGCAATTTTTTTTTCTTCTTTTTCTGTTTAAAAGTAGCCAGACTGGTGAAGAATCTTATCACCCACAACCACCATGCCCAATGGGGAGATATGACACAGGGCATGGTGATCGGAAGGACACCTGTCTTTTGGAAGAGTTGGCTCAGTTCATGTCCCATCCATTAAACCAGAGGTGGGTCCCCAAACTTGGCAACTTTAAGATTTAACTGGTAACAGATAATCAGAGTTGGAAGGGACCTTGTAGGTTGTCTAGTCCAACCCCCTGCCCAAGCAGGAGACCTACACCATTTCTGACAGATGGCAGCCCAATCTTTTCTTGAAAGCTTCCAGAGATGAAGCTCCCACAACTTCCAAGAGCAACTTCTGTTCCATTGGTTGATTGTTCTCACTGTCAGTGAAATTGTTCTCACTTGTGGTCTTCAACTCCTTCTGGGAGTTGAAGTCCACAAGTCTTAAAGTGGTCAAGTTTGGAGACCTCTGCATTAAACACTGTGCTCTGATGGAAACTAGCCAGCATGCCTTCGCTTTTATGGCATCTGCTTTGCCAGGCAACATCCCCCCCCCCCCAGTCATTTGGGCCCCTCCGCCTGCCATCTTGTTCAAAGCAGCTCTTAAAATTGGGCTCTTCCCTTGCCTGGGGCCTTAAGTAGATGCATCCTCTTGGGATGTTACATGGTTCTTTTTTAAATGAACGGCTTGTGCTTTTCCCCCCCAGATGTTTATGTTTCTTTTTCCAGATGTTTTATTTGTATTTTGGGCTTGTTTTAATATGGTATGCCTGATACATGAAATCAATCAATAGCATCATTGGAGAGGCAATCAAGGGAGAAGGGGGAAAAGGTCTGTAGTGTTCAACCTTGACATTAGACAAGATAATACTCATCTCCCTAAGGAAAGACCAGTCAACTCAGGACACCCAAGGCCTTAAAACTAGCTTCACCTATCAATAGCACAAGCACTTAAGGCTTATATGTTGCTTCACAGTGCTTTTACAGTCCTCTCTAAGTGGTTTACAGAATCAGTTTATTGCCCCCAACAATCTGGGTCTTGATTTTACTGACCTAGGAAGGATGGAAGGCTGCATCAACCTTGAGCTGGTTAGGATCGAACTCCTTGCTATGAGCAGAGTTAGTCTGCAATACTGCATTCTAATCACTGCACCACCATGGCTACATCAAACAAAATTGGAACATTTTTTTCTGTAGTTTGGACTTAAGCGCTCTTTGTAAATTTGCCCTGGACTCCATAATGTCTGTGGCTCTCTCTCTCTCTCTCTCTCTCCCCCATCTCCCTTTCCCTCCCCTCCTTCTCTCCCTTTTTCTCTCCCTCCCCCTCTTTCTCCCTCCCGTCCTCTCCCCTCTCTCCCTCTCTCCCTCCACTTCTCTCTCCTTCCCCCTCTCCCTTCCTCTCCTCCCTCCCCCCTCTCTTTCTTTCTCTCTCTCCCTCCCTCTGCCCCCCCTCTCTCTTGCTCTCTCTGTCTCACTCTCTGTGTGTTGTTTTCACAATCATTAAGCCTCAACTTAATGCCGAGAACTTCAACAGGTGGAGCTTTTCTCCTGAACTCATCCCTGAAAGAGCATCACCTGTTAACTTTCTGATGCTGGTCATCTTTTTAAAGGCCCCAACAGAAGAGCTCATGAAAGAAGGCGGTCATGTTAAGGAGAGAGACAGGGAGAGCAAGTCTTGCAGATTATTAACCCTAAAGGAGACACTGTAGTCAGTGTACACCTTTACATGACTTTCTAGCAGGTTGGAAGGGAGGATTGGTGGAAAAGGGTTTCCCTCTACTGGCTGATCAGGGAAAATAATCGAGTTGAAATGCAAGTATAGGGAATGTGACATATCGAGTGGTTATGCAATGGTTAATGCAGTGTTTCTTAAACTTGGTTGCTTTAAGATGGGTGGACTTCAGCACCCAGAATTCTCCAGCCAACATGAAGAAGAGCTGAAGAAATTCTTGGGTGAGAAACGAAACGGTTTCAAAGAAAAACCAGAAAGTCCAGTCGCCATTTGAAATAGCACCATTGGGTTCAGCAAAGGTGTCTTAAGGCTGTCAAACTTGACTTGCAAAATTCTATATACCCACTAGATGGCAGCAAAGGGTCAGAAGACCCTACTCTTAGCTGCCATCTAGTGGTTTTGCTCAGATCTGGTAGCTGAAGAACAGATTGTAGTTCCCATCCCCTACCCAAGTTTGATAATCAAGGGTTTGAGCTTTTAAAAATGCGAATAATTTTGCTAAGTCTCTTTGAGTTAAGAGGGAGGAGTAAGCTAAAAATCAACGGAAAATCACCCTTGTTGTTGCATCATATGGTTGCCACTTGCAACTTCCCCAGTAGCTTCTAACAAAATCAATATGGGAATCCAGATTTATTTAATATTCATTTAACAGTCATTGCAAAACAGCTCATAAAATTGGCCATGGCTCATATAACAGCCTTGCTTAGTAACAGGAATTCTGGTTTCAATTGTAGTCATAAGTGAAGGACTACCTGTAAGGCCTGTTTGTGACCTGTAGGGTTGCCCACTTCTGAAAGAAAATAAATATTGAGTTCAAAGAGGAATTTATTTTCTTGGAATAAATTTGAGATTGTGTGAGGAGAAATCTATGCTGACTTTTAATATAAGAATCCAAAGGGCTTTATAGCTTTCTCGGATAAGCGTTTGTTAATAGACTGAAGGTTATCAGCATGATGAGCTGTGGTGTGGATCACTTGATAGGTGTTAATCAGAACTTTAATTCTGTTAAACTATAGGGTGACATTCTGCTAAATCAGCTTCAAATCCACTATTGTGCAGAATACAGAAAATTAATGATGCAGAAAATTAATGATGCACTGAAATTAAATTGCGTTCCCAAGCATGTGGCTGGGTGTTTTACATAGCAGATAAAGAGATGGCTTGGGTAACCATGGTTTGCGGAATAAGCCTCATGTGGCTGACTTTCACCCGGCATGATGATAGAAACCGCGGTTTGCAAAACACATTGGCCTCATGTGAGAATCCAGTAAAATGATTGTTTTGTTTTGGCTTCACGGGTTGTGCAAACCAGCTATAGTGGGGACAAACTCTAACATGAGATGCACCTAGCCTGCAAACCAGAGGTGGTATTCAGCAGGTTATGACCCCTTCTGGAGAACCAGTAGCGTAAATTTTGAGTAGATCGGAGAACCGGGAAATCCCACCTTTGACTGGCCCCACCCCATCTCTTCTCTGCCTCCCGAGTCCCAGCTGATTGGCTGGATCTCCTTTGGTTGCCCTGCACAGGAGAACGGAGCTGGAAAGCAGGTTAGTGGGGTGGGGAGGGAATGGGATTTTACAGTAATCTTCCCCTGTCATGCCCACCAAGCCACACCCGCCAAGCCACGCCCATAGAATTGGTAGTAAAAAAAATTGAATCCCACCACTTCTGCTAACCACTAACCACTAACAGAGTGGTCAACGCCTGGAATGCTCTACCCTATTCCGTGGTTACAGCCTCAACCTCTCACAGTTTCAACCTCAAACTGTCTACTGTAGACCTCACCCCATTCTTAAGAGGTCCTTAAAGGAGACGTGCATCAGCACACCAGTGTGCCTACACCCCTGCCTTACTGTCCTCATTTAGCAATAGCACTTAGACTTAAATACCACTTTATAGTGCTTTACAGCCCTCTCTAAGCTGTTTACAGAGTCAGTTTATTACCCCCAACAATTTGGAGGCTCATTTTACCCACCTCAGAAGAGAAGGACGGAAGGCTGAGTCAACCTTGAGCCTGGTGGGATTTGAACTGCCAATTTGTAGGCAGCTGACTGCAAAAGCAGCTTGTTGTACTGCACTCTAACCAC
The DNA here is from genome assembly GCA_015471245.1 of Laticauda colubrina. NCBI lineage: Eukaryota > Metazoa > Chordata > Lepidosauria > Squamata > Elapidae > Laticauda > Laticauda colubrina. Next base: position 1,068,628 of record BLBF01000072.1, read on the forward strand.
TGCACCACAGAGGCTCTTATGTTACCTGTGTTTACTCCCTTTGTTCATGTTTGTGTTCATACCTACACTTGTTCTCCTGCACACGTTTGACGAATAAATAAAATTAAAAATAAAATAAATCACCACAATAAAGCCAACCTCCCAATTCGCCTACAGAGGGGAACCCATTTTGTCTGCCAAGCAAGTTCCCTTTCCCCGGCCTACCTGACAAGATGGGCGTTGGGGGATAATAGGAGGCAGGAGGGTGTCGCCTTGTCCTCCTTGCAGGCTCTGAATGGAAGGCAGGAGAATAAAAGGCATTTATTGGATGTTATTTTCTCTTTTATTTGGGAACCCACTTGGAACGGCCCGCGCTGTCCCGCTTCCAGTCTACGTCCGGCTTCCCTTCCAGGCGCCGAGCTTGGGGACCGGGCTGGGGCTGGAAGCGGGGCGGCGCTCCGAGGCGGGGCGAGGAGTCTCGCCTGCAAAGGGACAGCGAGCGCGGGTTGCCACAGGCTGCGGGCGGAGGGGGTTCGCGCGTGGCCAGCCAGGCGCACCGCGGTTGCGTCCGAGGCGTGGATTTCACTGCGGGGAGAGAAGCGCCCACGTCGCTCAGAGCGCCGGACCTCCACGGCGAGGAAGTAGGGGGGGGGGGGGGGGGGGAGGGCGGGGGGCGGGGGGCAGATGGCCAAGAGGACTTCGGGGTTCCCCGAGCGCGAATGCCAGAGTCGAGGAGAGGGGCAGCCGGAGCTCCCCCCGCCTCCTTTCCAAGCCGATACGCGCGCCTGCAGGGGAAGGAAGGGAAGGGAAAGCAACTTGGCAGAAGTTGGGAAGCGCCCCCCAAAGGAGAGTAAGGGGGGCGGGGACCCCGAAGTTGTGAAACGCAAGATGGGGGGGGGGGCGGCGGCGGCTTTTCGGAGCTGGGGAGGGCGAGACTTTCCCGGCCCTGGGGAGCCGCTCTTGCAATGGGGAAGGGGCGCCTGGGGTAGATCCCAGGGAGTCCTCGGTGGCCTTTCAAAGAGGGAAGGAGGGGGAGCGCCCCGGGACCCCCATAGGGGAGACCTTTGGGGCGGCGGCTTTTGAAGTTCAACCGGGAGTCGTCATTGCTCCCAGCCTGCGTCGGACGGGTAACATCACAGCTTCTTTGGAGCACAGCTGCAAACTTTCCTGCCTCTTTTAACTAAGCGTGGGCCGGCTACGAGCCTGAGCGAGAGGGAGAGGAAGGAGAGACAGAGGGGGAGAGAGGGAAGGAGAGAGAGGGAGAGAGAGGAAGAGGAGGGAGAGAGGGAGGGAGGGAGGGAGGGAGGGAGGGGGAGGAAGAGGAGAGAGAGAGAGAGGGAGGGAGACGAAGAGGATGGAGGGAGAGAGAGGAAGGGAGGGAGAGAGAGGAAGGGAGAGAGAGAGAGGAAGAGGAGGGAGAGGAAGAGGAGGGAGAGGGAGAGAGAGAGGCTGCCCTGGCCAGAAAAGGCTGGCCTGATGGAACTTCTGCCTGCCTTTCCTCACACAGCTGGGGGGGGGGGAGGTGGAAAAGTTTTGGGAGCTGCGTAGAGGAAGGTGGCGGAATGAGGGAGGGGAATGTCTGTGGAAAGCACTGAAACGCCCTATTGGGCTCCCAAAATGAGGGAGGCTTCTTCTCACGGATTACTAGTAGCATCGTTTCCACACACACCCCTCCCCAGGTGATGCATTCCATGCTTGACCAGGGGTCATTCGAGGCAAGGCTGTGCTAGGACTTCTCATATGATGTGGCATTAAGAAGAAAAAAAAATCAAGAACGGCCACATAGCAACTTTATGGAAGTTTGTCTTTCCCAGGGTGCAGATGTCCCGTAACTTGGCCAGCTTTTCAGGGGAGGTTAGGGGAGGTTTCCTCTTTGAGGCTGTCCATCCAAAGGCCCCATGCTCCTCCAGGCCCCCTACCTAGGCAGCACACCCGTATATACCATTTGCTTTGAATAGAGGCCACAGGTTCAGATAGACTTGCAACAGTTCGTTTAGTGACCATCCAAAGTTACAACAGCACTGAAAAAAAAAAAAAAAGTGACGTAGGACTGTTTTTCACAGTTACAACCTTGGCAGTATCCCCATACTCTCGTGATCAAAATCCAGATGCTAGGCAGCTGGTCTGTATTTATGACGGTGGCAGTTGAGTGGGGGAATCACATGATCCCTTTTTGTGAGCTTCTGACAAGCAAAGCCAGACTGGGGAAGCCAGATTCACTTCACAAGGTTAACAGATGAACAGAGTTGGAAGGGACCTTGTAAGTCATCTAGTCCAACCCCCCATCCAAACGGGAGACCCTTCATCATTTCTGACAAATGGCAGTCCAATCTCTTCTTGAAGGCCTCAAGTGATGAAGCTCCCACAACTTCCGAGGGCAACTTCTGTTCCATTGGTTGATTGTTCTCACTGTCAGAAAGTTTCTCCTTATTTCCAGGTTAAATTTCTCCTTGTTCAATTTCCATCCATTATTCCTTGTCTGGCCTTCAAGTGGTTTAGAAAATAGCTTGACTCCTTCCTCCTCTCTGTGGCAGCCCCTCAAATATTGGAAGACTGCTATCCTGTCTCCTTCTCTTCACTAGACTAGCCAGGCCCAGTTCCTGCAACCATACTTGGGATGTTTTAGCCTCCAGTCCCCTCATCATCCTGGTTGCTCTTCTCTTTGCTTTTTCTAGAGCCTCAACAACTTTTTTATAATGTGGTGAATTCTGGGAATTGAAGTCCATAAGTCTTAAAGTTGCCAAGTGTGGAGGCCTCTGGTATAGTGCATCAAGATCTCCTTTGCATAACCCATGATTTGTTGAATAAGCCACCACTGTCTGGATTAACATAGTGCCGCTTTACAAAACCATAGTATGACCACATCTGGAATATTGCAGTTTGGGTCACCACACTACAAAAAAGGCTGTTGAGGTCTTGGAAAATATTCAGAGAAGAGCAACTGAGATGATCAAAGTCCTGGAAACTAAACCATAGGAAAGAATGGCTTCAGGTTTTGGATTTGGCTAATCTAAAGAAAACAAGAATTAGGGGTGACAGGATAGCAATGTTTCAGTTTTTGAGGGGCTGCCACAAAAAAGAGGGGATCAAATTATTCTCCAGAGGGAGGGACAAGAAATAATGGTTGGAAACTAATCAAGGAGAGAAGCAACCTGGAATTAAGAAGAAACCTCCTAACAGTGAGGACAATTAACCAGGGGAACAGCTTTGCCTTCGGAAATTGTGGGTGCTCCATCACTGGAGGTTTTTAAGAAGAGACTGGACAGCCGCTTGTCTGAGATTGTTTAGGTTCTCCTCCTTGAGAAGGGGGCTGGACTAGAAGACCTCCCAGGTCCCTTCCAGCTCTATTCTATTAATTCATGTTGAGCTAAACAATAAACCAAGGCTTACCAACCATTCTTACAAAAAAATTCTGGTTAGCTCGTCTAAATAAAGCTGTTTCTTGAAATTGTGCAGAGTAAGAGACTGAAAAAAATGTGTTTGTGGTCTCACTGTGCAGCCCAGTGATGCTGGAATAAAATGGTTTCCAGTCCCATTTTACAAGTGGAGAAATGGAAACAAGGAAATAAAAGTTGTGCTTGAAACCACTAATTGGCTGAACTCACACACAAAAAATCCCTTAACCAGGTTTGGTAAAAACAGATGCCTGCAAATGTTGATCTTGATTGTGGTTGTTTAGTTGAGGAATACCTGTATGGTGAGAATCTTTTCCACACCTCTCCTCATTTATTAAAGCACCTTTCTGCTAAATTTTGGGGATATCTTCCTGGAAGAGGCACTCTTGGTACCAACTTGATTGGATTCTAATTAATCAAATGGCTCGTATTGGCTTCAATCTGTTGGCTTCATCCAATGCCAACTTCTTAGCTTGCATTTAGATGGGAATAGCAGGGGTGTAGTTAGATTGGAAAGTAAAAAAAATTCTTCTGGAAATAGGCTTTGGCAAACCTAAATCAGGGTCTTCAAACTTGACAGATTTAAAATTTGTGGACTTCAACTCCCAGAATTCCTCCTCCAGGCATATTAGTTCAGGAATTCTGGGAGTTGAATTCCACAAGTCTTAAACTTGCTAAGTTTGAAGACCCTTGTTGTAAACCTACTAAGGAAACTGTTATGTCCATGCCCAGCATTAAGATATTTCAATTTTTTTTTATTAAAAAAAACCCACCCAAAAATGTGGGTTTGAAATGGTGTGAGCTTCTGCAGTGCTGTTGACACTCTGGAGCCTGAATGTGGTTGTTTGTTCTAAAATTTCTACATGCCTGGATTGGCCCCAGCTACTATTCCTCTTGTTGCCAAAACGTTTTCCCCTGTCAAGGACCTCTGGGAAAGGGTGGATAAGAAATAGGTTAAAAATGTTGTCCTCTGACTGGCCATGCATCTACTCTGTTGCTATGTGCCTCCTCTTGGAGGGCTTGTATTGAACCCCGGCGTCACTTGGAGGCTGCATGTCACAGGGACTGAGAAGGGGGAATATTTATAACTTCCAACATCTTGCCAGGTTTGATATATTTAGACAGCCCGCTGGCCAATAACAGATCAGATGCAGTGAGGCTCTAGAGCAGGGTTTCTAGCTACCATTTGCTGCCTTCAGAGCCTTCCTTACCACATCTTTCCATTCCAATAACTCGTGAAGAAATAAAGTAAGGACCATGGCCCAAGGAAGAGAGAAAACCCATTCCTTGTCTTCAAAGTTATTGGACTCTTTTGGGTCAAGTCTTTAAGAAAACAGCTTGATTCAGCTTGGAAGCTAAGCAAGGTTGAGCTTAGTTAGGGTTTGAATGGGAGGCTGCCAGGCAATTAAAAGAGTTGTTGGCTAGACTGGGAAGTTCAAAGGAGTCCTGGAAGAAGGACTTATTGTCAAGGAAACCACATGGATGCAGCCCTGAAATCACCGAGAGACAAGCTTGACTTGAAGGAGACTATAACTAGCATTAAAAACAATAGGTTGGCACTGCTTTGGTTTTCAGCGAAGACTTTTGGGGGCCCTGAGTTGTTCTTGGAAATATAGGGATAGAAGTTGCCTTTCCAATTTAATAGGTCAGGGAGGCCAAGAAAGCTTTGTGATCTCAGTCCTTCCATCTTGGCCATCTTCATAGTGCCTGAAGAACTGCATCCCTCAGCTTTTCTGCACTGTTTTCTATTTTGCATTTGGTTATTTGAAAAATGCTGCACGATGCTCAGTTTCCACTTTCCTGGAAATTCCTTCTTGACACAGTAGATCAACAGAATAACAACAGAATTGGAAAGGACCTTGGAGGTTTTCTAGTCAAAACCCACTGCTCACAAGCAGGAAATCTTAAACCATTTTAGATAAATGGTTGTCCAATCTTTTCTTTAAAATCTCCAGTGTTGCAGCACCCACAACTTCTACAGGCAAGTTGTTCCACTGATTAATTGTTCTCACTATCAGGAAATTCTGCCTTAGTTCTAGGTTGCTTCTCTCCTTGATTAGTTTCCACCCATTGTTTCTTATCCTGCCTTCAGGTGCTTTGGAGAATAGCTTGTCTCCCTCTTCTTTGGGGCAGCCCCTGAAATATTGGAACATTCCTATCATGTCTCCCCTTGTCCTTCTTTTCATTAAACTAGACATACTGAATTCCTACAACCGTTCTTTGTATATTTTAGCCTCCAGTACCCTAATCATCTTTGTTACTCTTCTCTGGAGTCTTTCTAGAGCAGAGATCTCCAAACTTGGCAACCCTAAGACTTGTGGACTTCAAATCTCAGAATTCTGGGGGTTGAAATTCACAAGTCTTAAAGTTGCCAAGTTTGGGGACCCCTGTTCTAGAGTCTCAACATTTTCCACCAAGACTTCTTTTTCACAAAGATTGCTTATGCATGATCCTTTCTGACCTCACTGGAAGTGAAGGCCAGATCTAACCTTGCTTTCGTGTGTATTTCTTCTCTCATTTTTTTTCTTTGTTGTCTCTCCCACCCACTGCTGAATGTGGATTGCAAGTTCCTTCCTGGGTGTCTTAAGCTGGCAAAGACTCATGTGTGTTGATGGTTTTATAGACAAAGGGACATAATTGGGTTCTCATTTGTACTGTGCTATAACCTGATCTTGTGGACAGATTTTTTTAAATATTAGGTTTTTTATTTTGCCTTTATTATTATTATAAATACCTCAAGTGCCAAATGTACTTAAGACTCCTTCTGCTTCTTATTTTCCCAACAACAACAACCACCCTGTAAGATGAGTTTGCCTGAGAGAGTGGGACTGACCCCAAATCACCAAGCCAGCTTTTGTGCCAAAAGCAAGACTGGAACTCAACTCTCCTGTTTTCTAGCCTGGTGCCTTTACCACGAGATCAAACTGATAGCCCACCATAATCCATTCCTTTTCTAATCAGTTCCAGTTTGGCCCAATCGATTTTATAGTACAGATTAGCTTTCTCCCAAGTTGCTGCCTTCCAGATGTGCTGGATTTCAGGTCCTGCAATCCCAATCCAAAACAGGCCAGGTTGGGGGAGGCTGTTATATAACATCAGAATAATAAGGCTGGTTACTCACAATTCATAATGGCTAAATTTACACCTTGGCTTTGTTCAGTGTTGTATTCAGCAGGTTCTGACCAATTCTGGAGAACCAGTAGCAGAAATTTTGAGTAGTTCAGAGAACCAGCAAATCCCACCGCTGACTGGCCCTGTCCCCATCTCTTCGTTGCCCTGCACAGGAGAACAGAGCTGGAAAGCAGGTTAGTGGGGTGGGGAGGGAATGGAGATTTTACAGTATCCTTCCCCTGCCATGCCCACCAAGCCATGCCCACAGAACTGGTAGTAAAAAAATAATTGAATCCCACCACTGGTTCTGTTCTCACAGGATATTTAACCAGATCATTTACAACCTAGCAGTTGCATGGCACCATAAACCTGGTTTGGGATTTTTTGGGGTGGCTTAATGTGTGGTGCAGATTCAAGCTGGTGGAAATATGCAACAATAAACGGGCCAAGCATGCTGTGTGCTTATAATCCTTGTGTTTAATTTCTTCACCCTTTTGTGCCATTCTAAATAGTCAAATTTCCCAGCTGCAAAGCTTTGGTTTGTTCCTGCAAATATGTGTTTATTATAAAAGGGCTGCCTTGGCAGGGCACGGCGAGGAGGGTGGTTTATTTCCCTTATCTTGGCTTGGATGTTGGCTTGGTTACAACTTCCTCTCCTCCGAGCTATTGGTAGTTGACAGTGGCCAATTGATACCTTTGGTGGCATCGTCTCAGAGTGGCAGTCTTTATGACAATTGTAGATATTCCTTGGCTCCTGTGGGTGTTGTGCATATGCAAAATGGAGGAATGGTAAATTGCAATTAGGTCCTTAGATATCTTTGAAGCAAAAGGGAAAGATGGAAAATCCTTCTTTTCTTCCTTCCTTCTTTCCTACCTACCCACTCTTTCTCTCCTTCCTTTCTTCCTTCCTTCCCACTCTCTTTCTTTTCTTCCTTCCTTGCTCTTTTTCTTTCCTTCCTTCCTTCCCACTCTTTCTTTCTTTCTTTCTTTCTTTCTTTCTTTCTTTCTTTCTTTCCTTCTTTCCTTCCTTCTTTCCTTCCTTCCTTCCTTCCTTCCTTCCTTCCTTCCTTCCTTCCTTC
>BLBF01000072.1:1078898-1128330 GCA_015471245.1 Laticauda colubrina
TATTCTATTCTATTCTATTCTATTCTATTCTATTCTATTCTATTCTATTCTATTCTATTCTATTCTATTCTATTCTCTCATCCCCTCCTCTCCCCTCTCTTCACACTAATGTGGTTTGATTGGTGTTATGGAACATGTTACACAAATTTGGCCATTGTGGTTTATTAGAGCCAACCCAGTTTTTCCAAAGCATTGACCCCAGCCTTTAAGTGATAAGCTGATGGAGTGATGTGTCTCACCCACTCCAGAAGTGACTGGGTGAGACCAGGTTGAACCTTTGAGTTGATTTCACGTACATCAACACTCCATTAGATTTATTGAATTACCACCCAGCCATGAGTTTAATTATTTCTCCCTTCCGTTGCCTTAGAAAAAAAAATTAAAAACAGACAATAATAACCATTTGTCTGAAATGGTATAAGGTTTTTCTGCTAAGCAAGGGATTGGACTAGAAGACCTCCAAGGTCCCTTCCAACTCTGTTGTTCTGTTCGAATGATACAGAATATTTTGCAAACACCTGTGCCTGATTCTTACTTTAACAGACCAGGATTCAGATTAAAATAATTCTTAAACTCTTCGGGCATGTTTTTTTGGTCCCGCTGGAAGTTAGCAAGTCACACTGTATGTGTGTCCTGGTAAAATCTTCCCATTTCACGATGGGAGAAATGAGATGAACTGAATCCCCAGGAAAAACTGAAAGTCGCATTTCTTTTTCCATCCAGTTTTGGAAGGAAAATATTATCTAACTCGGAGCAGGAGGCCCAGAGCTCCAAAGACGCAGGACGCTTTTTTTTTTTGCACAGGGAAATATTAACCCTGTTTTCTGTTTGTGGTGAAAAACCTTTCAGGCCACAAGTGAGCCAAAGGACCGGAGTGTTTCCATTTCCTTTCCTGTTGATTAGCAATGGAAGCCAAGCCTGTTAGCCAAAAGGATGTTTACTGAAAAAAATAATAATAATCCTGGCTTGCAGAGTGATACAGAATTGGCATAGGAAAAAAAGGGAAGGGACAGGAGGCTTTGCATACCTGAATTCATCAACCCTCCTTGTTTTACCCTGAAGTAGATACCTACAGGTGGCCTCCCCATTTATAATAGTTCATTTAGTGACTGTTGATGTTACAATGGCACTGAAAAAAAGTGATTTATGACCTTTTTTTACACTTACGATCAGAGTTGGGATCAGTGGTAGGATTCAAAAATTTTTACTACTGGATCTGTGGACGTCGCATGGCAGGGGAAGGATCCTACAAAATCCCCATTCCCTCCCCACCCCACTGACCTGTCATGCCGTTGTTGGAGTCTGATTCTGAGGGGGAGATTGAGAAGCTGACAGAGAGTGGGAGTGTGGCTATGGTGGCTGTGGAAGAAACGGGAAGAGCACAATCCAGCTGGGCATTCAGAGGAAGACCCAAGGCCATCCCCTCTTCATCCTAGGGCATGCAGGGAGGAACGGAGAAGGGAGCAACATGGCTTACAGGAGAGGAAAAGGCCTTGATCCCTTTCATTAGTTGCAGCTGGGAGAACAGGATAAAAGTGGGGCATTTTAAATGGCTCTTTGCTGGAAGCAAAGCGTGCTTTATCTTGATTGAGGCTTATCTGGGTTTTGGCGTCTTCCCAACTGTGGTTGCTGCGTTATCTTGTGGAAGTCTGTAATTTATCATCCTGTGTTAATGACTCCAGTGTTAATGCTGTGTTAATGACTCCAGTGTGGTTTGTGTTGGGTTTTTTAAATTTCTAATTATCTTTACTTTTGGTTCAAACTGCATTTACTCTCTTCGTAGACTGTTTTTGGAAGAGTTTGATATCAAGCTGAGGATAATTGGACGTTGGGGCCTAAGTTGGAGGCATTAGAGGGGATTTATTCTACTTTTATGACTGTGTTATTTTTGTGTCATGCTCTGGGTCATCACAAACCTGCTTTCCAGCTCCATTTTCCTGTGCAGGGCAACAAAAGAAGAGCCAGCCGATCAGCTGGAAGTCAGAGGGAGTCAGAGTAGATGGGGGCATGGCCAGTCAGAGGTGGGATTTGCCAGTTCTCCGAACTACTCAACATTTCTGCTACTGGTTCTCCAGAACTGGTCAGAACCTGCTGAATATCATCTCTGGGTGGGATTCTCCCAGCTCGGACCACTTCAGGTGAACCCACCGCTGCCTTAGTCTGTCCATGTTTTGTAGCTCAGCTGCTCGGCACAGCACAGTGGATTGCCGCGCCTCAGCTGTTTTACTCACCAGGGCTGCAGTAGAAGGTAAGTTTCAGAGCTGTTGTCAAACACTGCACACGTGCGCAAAGCACCCATTTGGTGTGCACGCGCATTCTCACCAAACCAGTTGTTACACTGGTTGAATCCCACGACTGCTTACGATCCTTGCGGCATCCTCATGGTCAAGGGTTCAAAATTTGGACGCTCAGCAACTGGTTGCAGTGTCCTGGGATCAAGTGATCCCCCTTTGCAACCTTCTTATTAAACACAGTCAACAGGGGAAGCTAGATTCACTTGGAGCAAGAAAGGTTGTAAAACGGGGCAAATTCCTTTAACCAATGTTTTGCCCAGCCAGAGAAACGTTGGATTCAATTATGGTTGTAACTCAAGGACTTCCTGTATATCTTCCAGCAAAATAGGTTTACCATCCCATTTTTAAAATGATTATTGTTTGTTTGTTTGTTTGTTTTGACCCGGGGCGCCTTAATTGGGAATCTGCAGGCTTTGGAGAGATACCTAATGCTTTATTTCTCTGGTCTTTTTGAACATTGTAATAAAACCACCCAGGGGTGGGGTGCTGCTGGTTCTGCCCGGTTCTATAGCTCTGAAGAGCAGCAGACATCGAACCAGTTCTGTGTTTGCTGCTGTTTGGCCCACCTGCCTGCCTGGGCTTTTACCTGACCTTTATTTCCTGCTTTTTCAACCTCAGCTGTGCCGCACGGCATAGCTGAGGTTGAAAAAGCAGGAAATAAAAGGCTTTTTAAACACTGTGCACCTGTGTGCTGTGCTTTTCAGCTCTCTGGGCAGCACAGCTTTAAGATTTTTTTACATGCGCGCACAGTGCAAAACATAGTCATCAAACTGGTTGTAACACTGCTTGAATCCCACCCCTGAAGCCACCTGAACTATTAAAGCAAGGGATTTTTATGCAGTATGGATAGTCCTTAGCTTACAATAGAAAATCCAGAAGTCTTGAAACAGCTTTCAGAGATGAATGCAGATAAAAAAATATTTTCAATTACCGCAGCAATTGACAATTTTAATATGTACTTTTCATTGAGTCTGTGATGATTTTTTTTTTAAGTCAGAGCATAGAAAATTCTCCAGAGGACCTAATAAGTATGTAAAGTTCATTCATGACCATTCAAAGTTACGGCATTGGGAAAAAAAAGGGATTTATGATCGTTTTCCACACTTCCTCCCCGTTGTCACGTGATCAAATTTCAGATGCTTGGCAACGGACTCATACTTATGACAGTTTGCAGTTTGCTTTTTCCAGTTTGAAGTCTCAGCTTGAGGTCAAAAGCATGGATCTCAAGGGCAGGAGCTCATTTGGTCTGTGGGAAAAACTTGCTCAGTTGCTTTGTATTTTTAGATGAACATAAAAATATATTTGCGGGTGCATGAACTTTAAAAAAAAAAAAGCCTGAGAAACAGAGTTGATTATTTCCTTTTAAAAATTCTTTCTTTCTCTTTTTTCTTTGCTGGGAACTCAGATTTGTAGGGAGAAGTTTTAGTTCAGAGCCCAAAATACAGTATTCACGTTGATGGGGTTGTTGTAATTGGGCCTCCCGTTGCAACTCCAGTTGTCTCCTGACCACCAGGGTTAGAAAACTGTTTTGTTGTGGTTGTGGTTCACAGACAGAAATATGTTGCAACTTTTGTTTTTTCCCCCCTGCGAATCCCTTTTGTTTTCCCGTAAAAGCACCCTAGACCATATGATGCCTGGGGGGGACTTGCCAGCTCAGCTTGTGTGTGTGTGTGAAGTTGGGCTGCTTTTGATTTCAACAATGCTGATCACACACACGCACACATACACACCCCTCTCCCCACATGTCCTGACTAAGCATAGTCTGTAGGCATTTGCAATCTGGAAAGTGCCTGGTGGGCAACAGCTGGCAGAAGGGAAGCTGGTTGCCACATCCCTGAGCACCGTGGAGACAGGTTATCACCTGCAAACATTGCTAGATGTTTTCCCTGCACTGCAAACATTTCACTGCCATAGTAACTGGCCTTTGTCCTCCCTCCAGGGCCAGCTGGGTCATTTCAGAATGTGAAATAATGGGCCCAGCACTAGCTGTTCCAAGATTGCTTTGCTTCTCCTCCCTCCAGTTCTGTTTCCTTTCCACCTGGCTGTTCTGGTCTCCCCCACCTCCTTCTTCTCCATGCAGAATGCTTTCCTCTCCAGCTGTTCCAGCAGCTGCTGTCTCATCCTCCACCTTCTCCTCCCTGTTGTCCATCTTTTCTTCAAAAAAATACTTTGCAATCGGGTAGATATACCTTTATAGTACTAGCAGTAGTGCTTATATACTGCTTCACAGTTCTTTACAGGCAGAGGTGGTATTCAGCATGTTCTGACAGGTTCTAGAGAACCGGTAGCGGAAATTTTGAGTAGTTTGGAGAACCGGCAAATCCCACCTCTGACTGGCCCCGCCCCCATCTCTTCTCTGCTTCCCATTGAGTCCCAGTAGATCGGCTGGGTCTTCTTTGGTTGCCCTACACAGGAGAACAGAGCTGGAAAGCAAGCTAGTGGGGTGGGGAGGGAATGGGGAATTTGCAACATCCTTCCCCTAGGAGTGGGAGGGAATGCAGATTTTTCAGTATATCCTTCCCCTGGAGTGGGGTGGGAATGGAGATTTTACAATATCCTTCCTGTGCCATGCCCACCAAGCCACGCCCACCAAGCCTCACCACACCCACCACGCCATGCCCACAGAACCAGTCGTAAAAATGTTTAAATCCCACCACTGTTTACATCCCTCTGTAAGCAGTTTACAGAGTCAGCCTATCTCCCCCAACAATCTGGGTCTTCATTTTACCCACCTCAGAAGGATGGGAGGCTGAGTCAACCTTGAACCTGGTGAGATTCGAACTGCCAAATTGCAGGCAGCTGGCAGGCAGCAGAAGTAGCCTGCAGTACCGCACTCTAACCACTGCGCCACCATGGCTCATTTTGGAATGCCGCTCCTTTGCAGATTCCCATTCTTAAAATCCCAAATGCTTCCCCCCTCTTCTGGCTTTCCTTTTGCTGATTTATTTTTTTTTGATGTTTGGATTGCTGCTGTTGACAGCTGCAGATGGGACTTGGCAAAGCTCCTGTGTTGAACAAAAGAATGAACCCTCACCCCATGGTGTGTTTCCTTGTCCTGACAGTGAAGTGATTTGGGAAGAGAGGTTATCTGTTGAATTTGGGGTGGCTGCTTCAGCTGAGAAGAGATGGTAAAGGCCCAGTGGCTTCAAGACAGAAAAATCATAATCCTAGGGTACTGTAATCCTTGATTTGCAGATGTAATTGAACCTGGAATTACTTTCATCGTTGTGGTCATAAATCAAGACATGATGTGACCTGACCGGATTTTTCAACATTTTTTTTGTTTTTGTTCATCAAACAAATCAATTTTCCCCAATGAATATTTTTTTCTTGCTAAAAACTGGAATTAAATGTCAGAAACACCGTAAATTATGATCATGTGGCAGTGGGACGCTTCAAATAAGCTGTAAATTTAAACTGGTTGCCAAATGCCAATGTGTGATCGTATGATCATATGTGGGGGATAAGGGAGTGTTTGTGGTTGTCATAACATCAAAAACAGATCATAGATAGCTCTCAGAGGGACATTAGCACTTAGCAATAGCATGTCGACTTATGTACCCCTTTACAGTGCTTTACAGCCCTCTCTAAGTGGTTTACAGAGTCAGCCTATGGCCCCCAATAATCTGGGTGCTCATTTTACCATCTTTCAGAAGGATGGAAGGCTGAGTCAACCTTGAGCTTGGTGAGATTCGATCTGCCAAATTGCAAACAGCCGGCAGTCAGCAGAAGTAGCCTGCAATACTGCACTCTGACCACTGCACCACCGCAGCTCATTAAGTGAGTGGATGCAAGTCAAGGATTGCCTTATTGATTGCAGTCATTGGGAATGTGCAAGAAAAGAGTCGCTTTGCATAAGTTTGCATGCCTAGTGGATTGTACAGGTAGTCCTCAACTTATGACCACAATTGAGCTCAATATTTCTGTTGTTAAGTGAAACATTTGTTAGGTGAATTTTGCCTCATTTGACGATCTTTCTTGGAACAGTTAGTAAGTGAACCACTGCACTGATTATGTTCGCAACAGGGTTGTTAAGTGGACCTGGCTTCGCCATTGAATTTGCTGGTCAGACCTCTGGACACTGCAACCGTCATAAATGTGAGTCAGTGGAGAAGTATCTGAATTTTGATCACATGACCCTGGGGAGGCCGCAATGGTCGTAAGAGTGAAGAATGGTCATAAGTCACTTTTTCCAGTGACATTGTAACTTTGAACAAACACTAAATGAAGTGTTGTAAGTTGAGGAACTACCTGTACAGTTTTAGTGATTGAGGCATCAAGCTAGAAAACAGGACAGTCCAAAGCCTAAAAATGTTCAACCTGGAAATAAGGAGGAATTTTCCGGCAGTGAGAGCAATCAACCCATGGAACAGAAGTTGCCTTTGGAAGTTGTGGGAGCTTCATCCCTGGAAGCTTCCAAGAAGAGACTGGACTTCCATCTGTCAGAAATGGTGTAGGGTCTCCTGCTTGGGAGGGGGTTGGACTAGATGACCTACAAGGTCCCTTCCAACTCTGTTAATGTATTGAGGATCCTGCCTTAGCCATGAAAGCCACCTGGGTGACCTTGGGCCAGTCCCTCTCTCTCAGTCCAAGCTACCTCACAGGGTTGTTGTGGGGGAAAATATGGCAGGGAAGGTCTTGGCTATGTTATTATTTGTAAAAACAATAAAGGTGGGATAGCAATAAATAAGAAAAAGGAGGGAGCTAAATGAAGAGTGGAAGTGCAGGAATATTGGCGGGAGAATTAGGGGTTGAAAGGAAAGGTTTCTGACTTGCTTTTTAGAATGGGAGTGTTGTGGCCTGCCAGTGGCCAGCAGAATTGACAGCAGACTTGGTCAGTGAGGAGGTTGGGGAGGAACATGGGCCAGTCCTGGAGTCTGGAAAGGCTCTGATAAGTGCTCTGCATTGGAGGCAGAGATGGGGCCAGGGCCATCAGACAGTTTATCAGCTGCCTTCAGACATCAGTGAGGCAGAAGAACAGCTGGAGCCTGTTCCCAGTGTGGGCATGCACAGAGCCGCCAGAAGAAGGAAATAGCTAAGGAACAAGGGTCGACTTGGGAATAAAGTCACAGGTGGACAGTGAGTGGCCCCTCCCAGAGGGAATAAAAGAGGAGCAAAAGGGAGTGGGGTTTTGCAGGAGACAATTAGTTTATTTGGGTGAAGATCTGTTCCTTCATTTTTGCCAATTATTGCCTGCTACAGTGTGGCCTCTGAAAGATATCAGCCTGGCAACTCTCCAAGCCTGATAAAGGTCTGTAATTGTGGAATATCTTGAAAGACTATTCGCCAGGACTTTGCTGGAGAGGAATTCACTGTAAACTCAATAAAAGGGGTTTAGCAGGATGAGGAGTCAGCTTCGTGCTGTTGGAGAAGCCTAGGTCTAGAACAGGGGGCTTCATATGACATACATTTTGTCCCCTTATTGTAGGCGTGGATGAGATCTCCCAGATGTCTTAGCCAAATACAGTCAGATGGGAATTGTAGTTCAGCAACATCTGGCATTTCCATCCAGCCATAAAGACAGAGAAAATTTGCTATTTCCAAAGTGGGAACTCCCAATTTCCGAGAAAGCAACCAAAAGCACAAACTATGGATTGAGTGTTTCACAGTTGGGTTACATGCTCCAACTCAACTGCTTTGTTCCATCCAGGAACCTGACTGTCCTTTTTGTATTTTATCTCCTCTCATCTTGTAGACATGTGGCTCCTCCTTCCTCTTTGTGGGATCTTCATAGCAAACTCAGTGGCAGGTAAGTCTGATCTTGGAGGACTTACGACAGAAAGTAAGAAGGCTGCCTTTCAGAAACACACATATACACACAAGCAAACCCATTCCACTGTATAAGAGTTGCAGTGGTGCAGTGGTTAGAATGCGGTACTGCAGGCTGCCTGCAATTTGGCAGTTCAATTCTCACCGGGCTCAAGGTTGACTCAGCCTTCCATCCTTCCAAGGTTGGTAAAATGAGGACCCAGATTGTTGGGGGCAAGAAACTGACTCTGTAAACTGCTTAGAGAGGGCTTTAAAGCACTGAAGTGGTATATAAGTCTAAGTGCTATTGCTATTGCTATCCTGCCTAGCACAAAAACACTGAGACATAAAGATGCCATAATCTGAGTCCTGGATTGGCTGGGTTTTCTAACCCACCTTCTTTATACAACTTTATATGGATTGTCCTCAGTTTACAACAGTTCACTTAGTGACAGTTCAAAATTACAATGGCACTGAAAAAAGTGATATGACTATTTTTCTTACTGTTGACCATTGCAGCATCCTCTTGGTCATGTGATTTACATTCAGCTTCTTGACAACCGACTCACATTTATGATGGTTTGCAATGTCCAGGGGGGCATGGGACCCCCTTTTTGTGACCTTCTGACCAGGAAAGTCAATGGGGAAGCCAGGCTCACTTAACAATCATGTGTCGGGGCTCCAACAAATCCTGATTGAACCACTGCTGATTTAACAACAACTGATTTAACAACTGCAGTGATTCACTTAACAACTATACAAGAAAAGTCCTAAAGTGGGCCAAAACTCACTTAATAAATGTCTCACTTTGGCAACATAAATTTTGGGCTCAATTGTAGTCGTAAGATGAGGACTACCTGTACTTTCTGAAACTTAAGATACAAAGGAAGTCCTTTACCAAAGCTTCTTCGCAATTCCCCGTTCCAAGGGATGCATATTATATTTGGAAAGTTAGTTCTAGTCAATACCCATTGCCTGTCCTGCTGTGCTTTTAATGTGTTGGGTTTCTACTTCTCCGCCCCAGGACAACTCAAGGTGACACAAAAATGACAGAATTGTGCCTTGTGACACCGTGAGATAAACTCTGACCTTTTGAACTCTAGTCCAGACATTGGAGGCAGATATGGAAATTCCGTGGCGTGTGTTGCAAAGCATAGGGATTCCCCAGCCACCCATGGACTCTTGGACACCTTATTTGTAGATAACCTGTCTGGCTGAGGTTTTGAGAATTGAAATTCAAAAGCTGTTGTAGAATAGTGATCTGATCTTTAAGAGAAGGCAGGATATATTTTTTTCTCCTATGAATCAATGTAACTTTATATCCTGAGCAATCTCACCTACCTTTGGGGTAAGGATTTTTTATTACTTGTATAATAGTAATGATGGTGAAAGAGTTGGTGACATTAAAAGTGAGTTTTTGACTCCCCACTGAGACATGATGGTTGTAATTTTGAAAGTTCAGTTTCATTCCCATGCAAAGAATAATAAAGTGTATAAAATGCACAGACTGAATGACTAGGATTACACATCATGCTAAACCATGGTTTTTAAGATTATAATTATGATACATTACACAGCTGTAGTTCACAGCATGTCCAAATCAGTGTATTCACCTTTGTCAATTTTTAGATATATAGACTTCAATTCTCAGGATGCCCTGCTAATGGGCTTGTTGCTAAGAATTCTGGAAGCTGAGAAGCATACATTTAGAACCAATGGAAAAAAAATATCTGTAGCTCAAGGTTGAACTGTGGAGCCCTTGGTGCTCTCTGAATTTGGTTGTTTGCTTCCAGACATTTCATTACCCATTAAGGTAACATCTTCAGTTTAGAAGATGACAAAGTTGGGAAATCCAGTGTTAATCCAATCAAAATCTTACGAATTAGATCAAGGGTCTTCAAACTTGGCAAGTTTAAGACTTGTGGACTTCAACTCCCAGAATTCCTGAGCTAGCATGACTGGAGGAGGAATTCTGGGAGTTGAAGTCCACAAGTCTTAAAGTTGTCAAGTTTGAAGACCCCTGGATTAGATCAATGAGTTAAATCCAGTCATTGGGCCAAATTTGTACATTAAAATGATGCTGTGAGTTAAAACCAAATTATCCAGAATTAGTTGCATCTCAGCTATCATAAAAGGGGTTGAACGGAGCTACATTTCAACCAAGTAGGCATGAGATCTTGTTTAAAGTATTTATTTATTTACAGAGGCTGACTTCAGTACTGCTTTTGACTTCCCTTAACTAGAACAGAGGGGGATGAACTCCATGTGTTCACCAGCCTTCTCTATTCTTCAGCGGCGAGACATTCGTTTCTGAGGAATAAGTCAGTGGAACATATGAAAAGGCAATGTACATGAAAGCGGTACCAGTTCTTCAGCTTTGAAACAGTTGAAAAGTAAAATATCTTAAGAACAGCGATCCGTTGTAAAATAATAAAATAGCCCACAGTGTGAGGAAATAAAACTTGCAATAGCACTTAGATTTATATACTGCTTCACACAGTGGTGGGATTCCAATTCTTTTACTATCAGTTCTGTGAGCGTGGCTTGGTGGGCATGGCAAGGGAAGGTTACTCCAAAATCCCCATTCCCTCCCCCACCCCACTAACCTGCTTTCCAGCTCTGTTGTCCTGTGCAGGGCAACAAAAGAAGACCCAGCCAATCAGCTGGGACTCAGGAGGCGGAGAATAGATGGGGACGGGGTCAGTCAGAAGTGGTGTTTGCTGGTTCTCCAAACTACTCAAAATTTCTGCAAGTGGTTCTCCAGAACTGGTCAGAACCTGCTGAATACCACACTGGCTTCAAAGTGCTTTTACAGCCCTCTCTAAGTGTTTCATAGAATCACTTTATTGCCCTCAACAATCTGGGTCCTCATTTTACTGACCTTGGAAGGATGGAAGGCTGAGTCAATCATGAGCCAGTCAGAATTGAACTGCTGAACTGCTGGCAGTTGGCAGTCAGCAGAAGTAGCTTGTATTCTAACCACTGCACCACTATGGCTCTTATGTACATATAAACATAGACAGAAATGAAAAGATCTGAAACATATGAGCAAGATGAAGCTTTTAAAAATAATTAGGGAATGAATACAGATAATCCTGAGACTTATGACCACAATTGCATGGATAGATGTCCCGGTTTAAATATTGACTTCTATGCAATGATTTAAATCAGTGTGTCCCATCCCTTGGCATCTTTAAGTTAAGTGGACTTCAACTCCCAGAACACTGGGAATTATAGTCCACATAACTTAAAGTTGCCAAGGGTTGGGACACACTGATTTAAGAGTGGAGGCATGCAAGGTCAACTCTGCCAGACTGGCAATAGGAGAAAATGAAGAACATAATAAATGGATGAGTTTGTGTTTCAGTTCTTATTATATTTGCAGATGGTGGAAGCCTTTGAGATTAATCATATGTCCTGCTGGGTTTCAAAGGAGCTAAAACAAATAATCTGCTTACTCTTTTTTCCCCTTCTAATCACAATTAGAAAAACAGATAAGATAATCTTTATTGTCATATTTTTAAACTTATCTGTTTTTCTAATCTTGATGACAGCTCCCTCACCTACGCTGGTTGGGGAGCACAGTTAAGGCTGTCTTTGGGTCTTTCATAATTCATCTCCTTGTTCATCTTTCAGAGTCCCCCCAGGAACAACCTCATGACCCCTTCAATTATGGTAAGTTAATCATTCCTGAAAGCTTGTCTGGGCCCTTGGGAGCCAATGCAAATTGCTACAACCGGCAGAGTTAGGAAACAAAGCACAGGAAAAAGGGAAACAAAAAACCTCCGAAGGATTCCTCTGTTTTTATTTAATATGGAAAGAGGCGGATGATTCTGAGGATCAAATTAATGCTTTAGAGAAGAATCCCTTTTCTTTGGATTTTCTTTGAAAAAACTGACCTCCACTTAAAAACTAGTATTAGATCTTTGGATGCAAATGGAATTGTGTTTCTTTCTTCTACTTCCCTTCTTGCATTACGAAGTTAATAGGACAACAACGCAGAAGAAGAAAAGTGGGGAAAGATGTCCACAATAATTTGCTGATTTAGGAACTGAAGTAGAACACCTCTGGAATCCATTTATATTTTTAAATTTATCCCTCCTTGAGTCTCTTTTCATGCCTAAGGTAGGACTAGAATTCCCAGTTTCCTGGTGATTGGCTCCAAGTCACCCAACCAGCTTTCATGCTGTGAAGACGGGACTAGAATTCCCAGTCTCTTGGTTTCTATGCTAGCACCTTAACCACTACACCCTGCTGGATCTCCATTTGCAGACAATCCCAACATAATAAAACCATGGCAGTCACATGCTTGACTTTGTCCCCATGGAGTTGTCCTCCTCTTGGCCTCATCAATGAGGAAGGTGGTTTATGGCATCCTTGTTCAGTTAGGGAGTGAACCCTAACGCTAAGTGGAGTCCCCCCAGTGGGACTTCCCCATGCATTTTCCTATGAAAGGCAGATAGAGTGGCCTCAAAAAAGGAATGCCCCTCCTAAGCATAACAATGCATTACGAGTCTGTCAATGATATCCTTTTTGCTCTCCAAATGCATGGAATCCTAACCCATAAGGCTAAGGAATTGGGCAAGAGCTCATAAAATAGGAAGGGGAGGGATCAACGATGGAGATGGCTCAGGAATGGATGGGCCACACTTCACCCCTCCCATGGGTTTTAAGCCTATAGAAATAGGGGTTTTTGTTCTAATTCCAGGCTATGTTCTATTCCTCGCATGACAAACTCATTTTTTTCCCCTCACACCAGATTACTATTCGCTGAGAGTTGGAGGCTTGGTGTTTGCCGTTGTCCTGTTTCTGATGGGCATCCTCATTATTCTCAGTGAGTAGCTACCATCCAGTAGTTGCCCAGGAAAGGAGGAGGCTTCGTGGGTTGGGATCTACTATACAGAGTGTGTTCATACATCAAGGAAAGCACTGGTGTGGTTTGGTTGAGTCTGACTTCTCTCTTAGGTCTGAACCAGGGGTGGGATTCTACCAGTTCGCACCTATTCGCTAGAATCAGTTAACATTCTAAGCAGTTTGGAGAACCGGTTGTTAGAAGAAATGACTGGCCTAATCCTGTAAGGAAGGCAGGGAGGAAACATTCTGGTGTTGCTGACAGAAACTGCCTCTCTGTTAACCCTTATTACATTTTTGGCAGGACTAGAGTTCCTGTTTCTGGAACGTCTCTGGATTTTCCCCCCCCTCCTTTGCTGGTACTTTGCTTGTGTGGAGTGACCATTCAAAGTTACAATGGCACTGAAACAAGTGACATATGACCATTTTTCACACTTACAACCGTTGCAACATCCTCACAGTCATGAGAGGCCAGGCGAGGAGATACGTGCCTCGATGTGAGTGATATTGAGTTGGTCACACCCACCCAATAACATGCCCACCAAGCCACACCCACCACCTAAGCCATGCCCACAGAACTGGCTCTTAAAAAATTTGAATCCCACCCCTGGTCTGAACCCAACAATCGCACTGTGGTATCCAAGTCTTATGCCTGTAAATTAAAATGTGTCATAGATCAGGGGTCTTCAACCTTGGCAACTTTAAGACTTGTGGACTTCAACTCCCAGAATTCCTCAGCGCTCCAACACTGCAGTTTTTTATGGGATGGGACAGCCATTTGTTCAGAATGGTATAGAATCTCCTGCTTGAGCAGAGGATTGGACTAAAAGACCTCCAAGGTCCTTTCCAATATCTGTTATTCTATTAAATAGTGCTTCTCACCAAAATAATCCCCTCATCCCTGCTCAGATTCTTTTGGGATCCTTACTCAACTCTTCTTTCTCTCTTCCTCTCCTAGGCCGGCACTGTCGTTGCAAGTTCAACCAGCAGCAAAGGTAAAAATCCACCCACAAAGTTACTTTGGAGATGGAACTTATCCGAGTTGTTTCAAATGGACGAAGAAGGACAGTACGAAAAAAAGGGGGGGAGCCAAATTGCGTGATGTAGTTTTCCAATGTTTTGTGATGTGGTTCGGATATCTTAATTATTTGGAGACCGTTGAAATGCCCCTGCTTTGTCTTTATTCTCTTTTATTTCCATTTTCTTTCATCCCCCTGCTGGGGAAGAATCTGGCCAGTACAATGATTCATTCTCTGAATTAGTACATCTGCTGATAATTGCTTTCTTTCTGCAATGCTGGGATTGGAAGCAGGGAGAGCAAGGGCCATTAGAAGGTTTACTACTTGTAAACATGATGTCGATAATTACCCAATAAACGAGCTTTTAATTTTGACCCTTGTAGAAATATTCAGATGATACACCATAAAATGGAGATTTGGAAGCAGTGGGGTGCTAGCAGCAAATAAGAGTTGTGAAAAGTGGGAAGAAAAGAGTACCACAGATTGTTTAAAGAGAAGGACTGATTCATCAATTCCCTAGCTAACTTTGGTTATCATATAAGCAATTGAATCTACAGCAGGCTTTTCACATCTGGCATCCTTCAGAGGTAACTGCACTATAATTGCAGATACTTCAGAGGTTTCCAGGTTGGGAAAAGCTTGTAAGTATCCAGGATGGACGACAATTATGTCCAGATATCTCTGTCAACCCAGAAATGATACAAATTCTGTCATTTGCACAGTGAAATTATAACGCAGAGACATTATTTTCCCCGATTGTTCCTCCCACACAGATACATTCATTCATTCATTTGTCACATTGATATGCTACTCATCTCACTGTGGAAAGTGACTCTGGACAGTTTAATGTACAATTAAGATGCTATTGAATGGCTGCTGGAAAGGAACTATGGGGGCGCAGTGGTTAGAATGCAGTATTGCAGGCTGACTCTGCCCACTGCCAGGAGTTCGATCCTGACCAGCTCAAGGTTGACTCAATCTTCCTTCCGAGGTGGGTAAAATGAGGACCCAGATTGTTGGGGGCAAATAGGCTGACTCTATAAACCACTTAGAAAAGGTTGTGTTCTTGCTGGTGGTTGCGAAGTTGTGTCCGACCCATCGCAACCCCATGGGCAACGTTCCACCAGACCTTCCCGGAGTCCATTTAAGCTCACACCAACTGCTTCAATGACTCCATCCAGCCACCTCCTTCTCTTCCATCCCCTTCTTCTTCTATTGCCCCTCAATCTTTCACTGTAAAGCAGTACATAAGTCTAAGTGCTATTGCTACCGTATCAAAAAGCAACAACAAATGAAAATGGAATATTTTCCAAGGGATGTAATTGGTATTTTCCAATTCTTAAAACTCAAAGGTCTGGTTTATATGATAGGGATCCCACCTCTCCTCACCTTCAGATATAGATAGGCCTTGTTTAGCAACCACAGTTGAGCCAAGCAGCTCTGTTGTTAAGGGATGTGTCCTTAACATGTGCTTTTCTTTTTCCACTCCCCTGCCCTCTGTGGGATGCTCATCAAGGGGCTAGGGTAGCCATCCTGAAGCTGACAAAACTACAGGTGGTCCTCAACTTACAACAGTTCATTTAATGACCATTTGAAATTACAACGGCGCTGAAAAAAGTGACTTATGGCCAGGGGTGGGATTCAAATTTTTGAACAACCGTTTCTGAGAGTGTGGCTTAGTTGGTGGGTGTGGATTGGTGGTCATGTGACTGGGTGGACGTGGCTTGGTGGTCATGTTATTGGCTGGGTGTGGCCAACTCAATATCACTCACATCGAGGCACGCATCTCTTTGCCTGGCCTCTCATGACTGAAGGGATGCTGCAACAGTCGTAAGGATGAAAAATGGTCATAAGTCACTTTTTTCAGTGCCATTGTAACTTTGAATGGTCACTCCACACAAGCAAAGTACCAGCAAAGAAGGGGAAAAAAACTCCAGAGAAGTTCCCGAGACAGGAAGTCCAGTCCTGCCAAGAACGTAATAAGGGTCAACGGAAAGGCAGTTTCTGTAAGCAACACCAGAATGTTTCCTTCCTGCCTTCCTTACAGGATTAAGCCAGTAATTTCTTCTAACAACCGGTTCTCTGAACTGCTTAGAATGTTAACAACCGGTTCTAGGAAATAGGTGCGAACTGGTAGAATCCCATCCCTGGTTATGGGCGTTTTTCAGATCGTTGTGGCTTCCCTGGGGTCATATGATCAAAAATCAGATGCTTGGCAACTATTTATGACCGTTGCTGTGTCCCAGGGTCATGTGGTCATCTTTCTGAAAAACAAAGTCAATGGGGAAGCCAGATTCATTAACAACCAGTCGTACTAACAACTACAAAGATTCACTGAACAAATGTGGCAAGACAAGTTGTAAAAAGGGGGCAAAACTCACTTAACAAATGTCTCACTTAGCAACAGAAGTTCTGGGCTCAATTCTGTTCGCATATCTTCTGTTTTGCCTCTTCACCATTCCCTTTCCATTTGGAATACTCACCTTGGCACTGAGATAATTAGTAAGAAGGGAATTAATGTTTGTTCCTCCATTCACTGGAGAAGGAAGGAAGTCTGTACACAGTGGGGAATTTACATTGCAGCCTCAAGGGTTCTATTCTATGCAAACAGCCCGGTATAGTCCCACTGTGTGCTGGCTTACTCTCTTGTAATCCCTTTTTTTTTCAATCTCTCCACTGTGTAAGGGGCGGGGAGAGAAACAACAGGTCAGGCAGAGGAGAATGTATCAAAGGAGAATATCTGTAGCTCAGGGTTGAAATGAGGGGTCCTTGATGCTCTCCGAGTTTGCTTGCTTTCTTGCAGACATTTCAATATCCAAACTAGGTAACATCAATGGTGCAGAATGTATACTGATTATAATGGTGGTTGTGTGACAGGGACAACATGAAGATTGTAAATGCAAGCATTAGTCATAAAATTATTTTCCACCACTGTTGTATTTTTAAATGGTCCCTGGAGGTGACGGTCAGTAAATGAGGACTAAGGTAAAGATTCCCCTCACACATACGTGCTAGTCATTTCCGGCTCTAGGGGACGCTGCTCATCTCCATCACAAAGCCGAAGAGTAAGCGCTGTCCCAAGACGTCTCCGTGGTCATGTGGCCGGCATGACTAAACCCCAAAGGCACACAGAAGGCTGATTACCTTCCCATTAAACTGGTCCCTATTATTCTACTTGCATTTGTTATGTGCTTTCAAACTGCTAGCTTGGCAGAAGGTGGGACAAGTTACGGGAGCTCACTCCATTATGCGGCGCTAAGGATTTGAACCACTGTATTTAATTTGATTTTTGATGGAAGTGCATAACGTGAATAGCAAAATGGGCTGGTCAGTTTACAGTTCTCCAGTTCAGTTGATGTTTCTCTTGTATGAATGAAGCACACAAACAACATGGTGCTTGGAGGGAGGGAAGGCAAGAATTCCCACTGCGGCATTTTGCTGCACTCATTTGCATGTTTTCTTAAGTTTTCGCGGGTACTTACATGTATGATGTTCAGCTTCCTTTGGGTATTATCCCACGTCATTGTAGTTGTGCCTTTAGAGTTGTAGCAACGTTTCAGCAGAATCTCATCTGCCATCATCAGGCTTCTGTATTGAGTTCGTCTGTGAGTCAGGCTATCACAGCCGTTTAGTTTTAAATTTGAGACTAGCCTACTGTTGTGCCAGGATGGTTTTTTCTTCATCCTGATTGGTTGAGAGTCTTGGTCTGTGTTTATTGGTCTTGGAGTTTGCTGTGTTCTACTTGATTGGTGTTTCTGGTTTCTTCTGTCTGTTTTGTGGCTTTGATTGGCTGGCAACATTGTGTTCCTGTATTGGAGGCTTTCAGTGCAGCTTGGCTTCGAGTAAAAGGACGGCAATCATCTATTAGGAAGCTAGGTTTCATCTGGGTGCCTGGTTGGGGTGTGTTTGAGCTGGAGGCATCAGAGGGAGTCTGTTTGTGCCCAGGTGTTTGCCTGGCTTGTGGTGTGGAGATCTTTCTGATGAGAGTGCATAAGTACATATGCATATATGTACCTTATTATACCTTATATACCAGACCTTATTATATATAACATTTATATATATAAAGGTATATATGTTTTCTTAAGTTTTCGTGGGTACTTACATGTATGGTATTCAGCTTGTTTCAGGTACTTTCCTACGTCATTATAGTTGTGCTTTTAAAGTTGTAGCAACATTTCTGTGCACAGAATACAGAAGCCTGATGATGGCAGATGAGATTCTGCCAAAACGTTGCTACAACTTTAAAAGCACAACTATAATGACGTGGGAAAATACCTGAACAAAGATGAATACCATACATGTAAGTACTCGCAAAAACTTAAGTATATGTATGTATGTATGTATGTATGTAGGTATGTATTTGTTTTCTTAAGTTTTCGCAGGTACTTACATGTATGCTGTTCAGCTTCCTTCGGGTATTATCCCACGTCATTGTAGTTGTGCCTTTAGAGTTGAAGCAACGTTTCGGCAGGATCTCGTCTCCCATCATCAGGCTTCTGTATAGTATGCTGAATCGTTATTCCTTTTGGATGTCAGCAGGGGACGCTGCAGCATAGCTTTTATACAAAAAAACCCACTCTCTGTCCCTGTGTAAGTCCGGCACCCAGTGACATCATCCCTGAGCCGCCTGCATTGATACTGCTGCCTCTCTTTTCAGCCAGAACAATTCCCTGCACGCTGCATTCTGAGGATTTATCAAGGAAAGATTTTCAACCTTTCTCAGGCCTGAATACACAGCACAAAAGGATGCAGTGCAAGGGAGGAAAAATAAAGAACTCAATGTGCCAAATTTCTAACATTACAAGGTTTTCCTGGTGAGCGTTTACAAGGGGCCAAATTTGATGTCCCAAAGGTGCTTCCCCCCCCCCCCCACCTCCGAAGAGGCAACTGGACTTTCTGGTTTTTCTTGGAAGATGTTTCACTTCTCATCCCAGAAGCATCTTCAGCTCTGTTTGTACAAATGGTTTACAATAGGGGTATCCAAGCTTGGCAACTTTTAAGACTCGTAGACTTTGACTCCCAGAATTCCTCTCTTCCTGGCTGGGGAATTCCAGGAGTTGAAGTCCCCAAGTCTTAAAGTTGCCAAGCTTGGACACCCCCAAGTATCCAATCAGCTGAAATAGTTCCTTAAAAGGAAAAATAAAATACTGTAAAGATAGGAGCGTGTAGAGCTTATATGGGTTTGTGGTATACAGAATACATTGGAAGGTACTGCTCTAAATCCATTCTGCGTGCAAAGAATTTTCATTGTCTGGTGTGATGATAGCCCAAGAGTTGGAAACCCAGTGTGATGGTTTGGTTTTGTCCCCAGGACCGGAGAACCGGATGAAGAGGAAGGAACTCTGCGCAGCTCCATCCGGCGTAAGAGCCAGCCTGTGGCCGCACCCACCCTCTGTTTCCCTTTTCTCCTGGGGAGAAAGTTTCCTGGGCCAGGGAACTTTTTAAAAATTATTGTTTTTTATATATTTATTTCAAAGGATTTCAAACTCTAACTTAAGTAAAGGGAACAAAAGAAAAAAAACTGAGTTTGCTTTTAGAATGGAATGGAATGGAATAGAATAGAAAATAGAATAGAATAACAGAGTTGGAAGGGACCTTGGAGGTCTTCTAGTCCAACCCCTGCTTAGGCAGGAAGTCCTATACATTTCAGACAAATGATTATTCAATCTATTCTTAATATCATCACAGACCAGCATTAAGTTTGGTAATATGTAAAGACATCCTTTTAGACTCTCTTAGACATCCTTTAAAAGACTGATTAACTTGTGCATTGGACAGTTTTCAAACTAGGGGTACCTTTGGGGCAGCACAGAACTGGGCAGTGGAAATTAGGAATCTTCTACAGGATGGTGAAATGGTTGCCTATTTATATTTGCAGCATCTGGCATTCTGAGTCAAGATGGTTTTTAAAACTGTTTGGGTATATCATGCCACAGACACCGGAAGAAGCAGACACGTCTTAGCTTAAAGTGTGTTTGCTGAAGTAAAGAATAAATAACTTCAGGAAAAGGCCTTTTAAAAACTCAAGACTTTTTTTTTTTTTTAATTCTCACTAGGTTTATCCACAAGGATGAGATAGAAGACAACATAACTGGTGAGTTGCTTGCAGATTAAATGAAAAATGACCCTTGTGATTAACTTCAGTTTGATTCTCTTCACTCTTGTGGTTTTTAAATTGCCATCTTAGTTGCTCTGTGCAAAATGAAACATTTAGTTCCCTTTCCTTCCCCTTTTTCTTCTTCTGTAATATCTAAATGGTCTCAAGAACAGAAGATTTGTTCACGTAGACGTTATATTGATTCTAAAAAGAAAGCTAGCTTTGTTTGTCATAAATAACTCATCTATTTAAAAAAAGGGAGGGCATCTTGCTTTCTTGATGACATGACATTGGAGACAGGCGAGACATGTCTTTCCCCTGTCTAAATTTCCTATTTTTGGGGTAGAAAAGAATGGCTTGTCTTAATTTTCAGGATTATCTTCTTTTGGACCTCTGTGGTAGGTATGCCATTTGATGACCTCAGCAATAATTAAGTGGAAATAAAGCGTGCACTGGAGTTGAAGGTCCAAGCCCTTCAGCTCACACGTTCCCATAATTGTGCCAAGGATTTAAGCATGAAAAACCAGGATCTCATTGCAATTGTTTGATTGCAGCAACGATTCTCATTTTCGAAACTGGGCGAGGAATTGTACAAAAGGATTTGTGTGAGATGTGGAGAGCAACGCCACCATCTGCCACAGGGGTGTCAAACTCACGTCGTCACATTGTTGTCACGTGACGTATTGCATCTTCTCCCCCCTTCATTAAAATGGGGGTGAGGGTGGCCAGCATGTGACACATCCGGCCCGTGGGCTGCGAGTTTAACACCCCAGTTCACCAGGTGGAGAACTGGGTCTCTTAGGCTCCATCTGGAGTCACCTTTTTCAGCTGCACACTTTAAATTGTGTGCTTGCACATATGAACCTGTCCAAAATGACATCCTATTTGTTCCACATGGCTCATGCTGCAGAGGTGGTATTCAGGAGGTTCTGACCAGTTCTGGAAAACCGGGAGCGGAAATTTTGAGTAGTTTGGAGAACCGGCAAATCCCACCTCTGACTGGCCCCGCCCCCATCTATTCTCCGCTTCCTGAGTCCCAGCTGATTGGCTGGGTCTTCTTTGGTTGCTCTGCACAGGAGAACAGAGCCGAAAAGCAGGTTAGTGGGATGGGGAGGGAACGGGGATTTTGCAGTGTCCTTCCCCAGCCAGGCCCACCAATCCAGGCCCACCAAACCAAGCCACGCCCACCAAGCCACACCCACAGAACCAGTAGTAAAAAAATTTGAATCCCACCACTGTCATGCTGGGACATGAAATAGAGGCTTCTGTCTAAGAGCCAGGCCAGTGGAGGGTGGTAAATATAAATAAAAGCAGGTGAAGGATGGATCGCAGCACTAAGCTGTGTGTTTTGGGTCTGAATTATAAGAGAGCCAAAGTTGAAGCAATATCGGACTAGGAGTCTAAGCTGAAAAAGGACCAGCAGCTGAGCTGTTTGATGTTTTGAATAAATCTGGAAAACAAGAGACTTGAGGATAACTCCAACAGCAAGATGGCATTCATAACCAGGATAAATTCATTATCTGGCTGGAACTGGGGTCACTTTGGGTCCTGAGCTTCTTCCTTTTTTTTTAAATTTGACTGTCAACTTTCTCCACTATGCCTCACTTCTTTCCTTTTCTCCTCCTAGGTAGCTGTATGGATATGGATCCTCCTGGATCTGGAGCGCTCCCCTCCTTCGTTCCGCCTGGCCTTAGTTCTCCCAGCAAGGCCCCATTGCTTACCACAACTCCAGTGAATTCCAGAACTGCTTGCCTCTGGGGGTCATCCCAACCCAACTGAGCCCCCTTACCAAGACCTTCTCCTTCTGTTTTGGCTTGCTGCTTGAAGTCCACTGCTTCTCAGAGAAGGAGGGCAGCCTTCTAACCATTGGCCTTCAGCCTCTAGTGGCCATGAAGGATTCTAGCTCCTGAGCTGAGCTCAAGCTGCTTTACAGTAGGGCCCTGTCTGAGCTCTTCCCCTTTAAAAAGCTCTTCTTGGGCTTCTGGAAATAAAAAATTTCCTTGAGTCGAGTTCTTCTCCAGGTGGCTGCCTCCGTGCAGTTCTCTCTAGGCAGTTTTCGAGAAGTAGTTTGTTCAAGCTTTCAAACTAATATACCGTCCTTGGTTTCACAGATGGTCCCCTGTCCAGAACGAACCACGATTGCTACCATGAGATCAATTTGGGGCTCCCACTAAGGCAATAGTTCTAAAAAAAAAAAAAAAACCAGAGTGAGAGATCCTGATTTTTTTTCCTCATCACCAAAGAAAAGCACGCATGAGGTTTATCCAGCATAAGGTGTTATTTCATTGGTGTTCTCTATTATTAATAGTTGTGCTATTGAGATCGCACAGCCCATCTGGATTGCAATCCTAGAAGGGGATGGGAAACTTTCCAAAACCAAGTTTTTTCCTCTCTGTCTTTCCTTAAAATTGTGGATAGATGGGTGCATGGATGATGGGCCATTAAGTTAGTGTTGACTCTTTGCAATCAATTAGAAGTTCCTTCTCCAAGATGATCTATAATTATAAGATTGACCACTTAAATGTGCAAAGAAATGGAGGTAGATTGCTAATGTGTTCATTAGCACATTTTTTTTAATTAGCCATAGTTCTATTAGTTCTGAATCAGGATTTTAGGATACACAGTTGGCTTTTAGAAGTAGGAAGGGAGATTTTGCCCACTGAGAATGATTAAGAGTTTGGTGGTTATCCCCATTGCAAGTTGGCAGATATTTTTCCCATCATTTTGTTCTGACAGTCCAATCTTTGGGCAAGGGGCTGGATATTATTCTAGTTTACCTGTACAAGTGCTGGGAGATGACAAGAAGTGGAGAGGCATGGAAATAGCAAATGGGAAAGAAGACAAGGAGGACATCACATCCACCTTCCCAAGATACCTTCATTATTAGTTCCCAGCCCAGCATGACCAAATGCATGCAACGAATGCCAGGACAAGAAGGGTTAGAGCAATGTTTCTAAATTTTGGCGAGTTTTAAGATGTGTGGACTTCGACTCCCAGAGTTCCCCAGCTAGTATGCTGGCTGAGGAATTCTGGGGGTTGAAGTCTATGTATCTTAAAATTACAGGAAGAGGGAAGCTAATTGGAAGTACAGCAACTTCAGTGTTGAACATTTCAGAAGCTACCAAGGCCTTCAGGAAATGGTGTGGAAGACATTAAAAGCCTGAAATAGATTTAATGTTCTCCTAGATCAGGGGTGTCAAAGTCTATTTCACTGAGGGCCACATCAGAGCTCTTGTTGACCTGGGGGGAGGGGGCAGACAGGCATGGCCGACTGGGTGGGTGTAGTTAACTGGGTGGGCGTGGCCATCTTTATGCCACTCACTGGGGTGTGGCTGACTGAGTAGGCGTGGCCAACTGGTGTGGCCAGCTTGATGCCACTCCTCAAACTGCTGGCATGTTTCCTCTTTGCATTGGGGTGGCTAGGCTGAAGCGATTTGGGCTGACCCCTTCCATTTTCCAGGACAACTCCCTGGGCCAGATCCAACCACAGGGCAGACTGGATCTGGTCCACAGGCCTTTTGTTTGACACCCCTGCCCTACGTCAACTTCTAAATGGGTAGTTAGCAAATATATGTGTGTTTGTATGTGTGTGTGTAGAGGGAGGGAGGGGAGAGAGAGAGAGATTGATCAATGTGTAGAATCTTTTGAACCCAGGATTGTCTGCAGCCCACCCTCTCAGACGGTTAAGCTGCCTTTCCCCTTTGCTGCTGCCGGAGAGTTGCCCTACCACCTTCTGCAGATCCTTTCTTGAGGGATTGTGATCTCATCAACCGATTCACCCAGCTGAGGAGCTCTAGAGAGGAAGCTTTGCAATATAAGAGGTTGAAAAAGGTTTTTTTTTTGTTTTGTTTTTAAGAAATCTGCTAAGGAAGGACAACTTGCCTCTGGTGTTTTTTTTTTTTTTTTTTTTCTTTTCCCCAGTTGAGGACAAGGATATTTCCCACTGAGTGGAGATGAAAGGGCCACTTGTGCCCATATAGAGGAAAAGTTCAAAGAGGAGAAGGGAGCTGTGGGGAGAGACCGAGGGAGGAGAATGGTCTCTTGGAAGTGATGATAAATAATGCAGTCTTAATAGGCCGACAGTGATTTCACAGTCCCCAAAGGGCCTGTGGTTTTTAATAGCTGGAACCAGAGTTGCAGTCAGAAATCCTCGTGTTGTTGTTTGGCTGCCGGAATGGGGAGTTTCTTCTAGCATCCTCAAATGTATCTCAGATATAATGCAGAAGGATAACAGGGGCTTCGTCTTTTTAGAAGGAAGCAACGTTATGAACTGATGCAAGGGTCAGTTTGAGAGGGTGCAAAGGATGTGAGCTTGGCTTTGGGGAGGTCTCTCTTCCTGCCTTTTTGCAGCTATGCATTGGGTCCTGCTGGCTGAGTTAGAATTCCCTGGCTGGGGAATTCTGGGAGTTGAAGTCCACACATCTTCATTCTTAAAGCGGCCAAAAACACTCTTGGATCATTAAATGAAATTTTCCCATGGAGAGTTTGGGCTTCTCTCCAGTAGAGAGCAACACCAACTAACATTCACCTGCCCAAATCCAGTGGACTTAAGACTGTATAACCATGTCAACCCAAATCATGCTACTTCTATTAATATCCTCCATGCAAAAAAAGCTTTTCGTGAATGAAGCCTCATGGTTTGTATGTTTGTACCTTTGATCCTTGGAGCAAGTGCTTTTTGTAAAATGAAAATGCTATGTAGCAGGCTGGCTGATTTTGATCTGGTATATGATTCCCCAATCATAGTGAACCAGCGAGGAATCTGGTTGGACATGGGCACCTCATTTCAACTCTCTTTCCTCTCTGGGAGTCACCCCTGTTTTCTTTTGCTCATTAAAAGATCAGTGAAATTAACTGATGTCAGGGGATGTGTGTGTTGCTATATTGCTGTTTAGCATCTGCTTTCCTTCATGGTTTTCATCAAGTTCTGCAAATCATTTAAATGTGAAATTTTGAATGGTACAGTGGCCTTGAGGTGGAACTCTCACTTTACAATCAGGAGGCTGTGAATTTGATTCTAGGTAGAGGCTGATATTTCTCTCTCTGAATATGTATATCTGCTGACTATAACTCCTCATTGGCAACAGGAAGGGCATCCAGCCAGTAAACACTCAGCTCCATTCAGTTGCCTAGATTCCATCCTGCAAAAGATTATGGGGTTGTTAAAAGAAGATGATTTAAATGTGAAATCTGGGCTTCTCCTTTGCATGAAAAAAAGACCATGCTTAGGAGGAATCTTTTTAGATTTCACTATACTCCTGACCAATTAAAGGTGTTTCCTAATGTCTCTTTTTCCCACAGCGGCAGTGTTATGACTAAACCATTATCATTGTGGGCAATTGCTACAAAAAGAACAAATGCCTTGGAATTGAAAAGATCAACCAAAATGATCAAATGGAGTTAATCAAACAACATGGAATGTGTGCAGCCCCATAATAAATAAGACTTTTTAATCAAAAAAGGCATCAGGGAACCATTGAAGAAGCAGAAGATATTAGAAAGGGGTTTTGTTTTTCTGCAACCTGCTGTGTCATGCTCTTTATCTTTTTCAATCAGTGAATTAATTTTCTTTAGTTCTGCATTATCCCTTAAAACAGGTGGGGAAAATAAGAGAGAACATTTGTGATATTCTTCATTATCTGTGGGTCTTTCCTTATGAGATGAAATGGAGAATGAAAAGGTATTTTATAGTTTGTGGAGCATGTGGTGTTAAAATCCTTTGTTTGGGTAATATTTCTATTTTCGTTTTTAAAAGAGCATATCATGTTTCATTGTTAACACCACTCCAAAACTGGTTTCAGAAAAATAATCTCAAGCACATTAATCATAAGAGTAAATACTATAGCGTCTATGTAAAGGAGCAACAGCAGAATGAAAAGCGGTTGGAGTCTCTGGACAATTCAAATTGCCAAAGAAATTGGGGAAATATTTTTAACAGAACATGAAATGATCCCCAAAGAGAGTTCATCCAACAAATACCTTAGTACACCAGGCTGCACCGTTTCTCAATTTTAGCAACTTTAACATGTATGGACTTCAGTGCCCAGAATTACCCGGCTACATGCTGGCTGGAGAATTTTGGGAGTTGGAATCCAACCATTTTAACTTTTCCAAACCTTTGAATGTGGCTGTAACTTTTAGTTCCCATTTGAAATGCGGAATTGCCTTTTGAATCTCATTCCAAATTCTGGTTTGTTCAAGAAATACTGTAAGAGAGGCTTATTTTTCTGTTCACAGCTATATTTCAGATAAAGTGTAAGAGTCAGTTTTCAAATGCCAAGATAGAGAATTTAACTCATAGTACATAGGTTTAATTCATAGCACATAGAATAATAGGTTCGGAAGGGATCTTTTCTAGTCCAGTGGTCACCAACCAGTGGGCTGGGGACCACTGGTGGTCCGTGAGAAAATTTTGGTGGTCTGCAGAGAAATGTCACCCCCAAAGCAATTAATCCAGGCTGCATGGGAACACAAGGCTTGTGTCGCTTGCATTGCGAACAACATGAGATAGTGAGGGAAGGGGGGAAAAGAGTGGAGGGGGGAACTTGCCCCACACGCCCCACATGCCTCGCCTAGCCACCGGGCTGTTTCTTTCTGCTTCTGCTGATTTTGGCTGCATGCAAGAAAAGCAGCAAAAGTCTTTCTTTCTCTCCCCCAAACTCTGCCAATAATGAGTCTTTGGGACCCTGCAAGGCATCCTGCTCCAAGAGTCTGCGCTGGCAAAGACTCATTTCTGACAGAGTTTGGGAAAGAGAAAGAAAGACTTCTTCTGCTTCTGCTGCTTTTCTTGCATGAAGCCAAAAGTCTCTGTCTGTCTGTCTGTCTGTCTGTCTGTCTCTCTCTCTCTCTTCCCCTGAGAACAGAGCTGGAGATGGTATCCTGCAATTTCTAATAAAGAATGATTGATTGGTAGGAAAACAGGGTGGGGAATTTTCCTGCAGACTTTTGGGGGGATTTTCCCAGGGTCTCTGCTCCACAAGATTTAAAATTATGAGTTTGGTGCTCCCTGAGGTCCAAAAGGTTGGTGACCCCTGGTCTAATCCAACCTGAATGGTTGGTTTCCTGGTGTTTTCTAAATTTCCTGAATGGAGAATTCTGGGAGTTGAAGTCCAGGCATTTTCAAGTTGCCACGGTAGAGGTTTCATTACCAGGCTAAATAACATAATCAGTGCGGGGGAGAGTTTTATTTGCAGACCTTGCCAAGCAATGTCTGAAATGGTATAGGGTCTCCTGCTTGAGCAGGGGGTTGGACAAGAAGTCCTCCAAAGTCCCTTCAAGCTTTACTCTGATTGATTGATTGATTGATTAAATAATTTGTAGGAAAACTATCAAACTCAGCAAACACCAAGAACTATTCTCAAATTGGAGTCATCCTGCTACAGGTATACCAAATTCTCTCCTTGGTATCTTCACAGCTGAGATCATGTGGTGAAGAAGAGCACACTGCAAAATTCACACTTTGCCAATAAATTCCACACTCCTGCAGCAGCAGATTTGCACACAGTTTAATTATCCCTGCAATTAACACTATTCATTATAATCTTGTGAGTTATTTTAAGCCAATATCCTTCTGTTCATTGGCTGGTCTTCTTGGAACAAATAAGCTCAGGCTACATATCATGAAGCAGGATATTTTAAAATCCTTCTCGATCAATACAGAGTCTAGAAAGATATTAAAATCAGGGATAATGAAATGTTTCTGAAATGCGTTCAAGCTATCTGCTGTATGCCTATCTTTAGATAGATGTCTCACTTCGATATTTGTTCTTACCTCTGAAGTAAAATCTTCATTGCATGAAGATTGTTTTAAAAATAATTCTTTGGATTTATGTCACCTGGTTTACCAAAAAGATACTTCAAAGTATTTACAAACCCCTAAAAACTAAATTCTAGTTTGCATCCCTGATGGAACGTTTCTTTTAAAAGCATGTACACAAATGTTTTTGACAACACAAACTGGATTTTTTTTTCCTTTTTCAAATGTACTTTGCGTCTTGCACTTGGCCTCAGAGGCTGAGGCATTGCGTACAGCTCCCTAAAGTTTTAAATAAATAGCCCCTTTGGGGTTTCTCGGTCAGCCTCCTTCGAGCTATGCCATGCAATTCTGGCTTGGATGGAAACATTGCAAAGATGTCATTTTGTGTGCCTTTTAAGTCCTGTGCACTGGGACGGCCAATCTTGGATGTTGACTTCCATCCACGTTATCTCTTGGCAGCCAAACAACGGGGCTGTGTGGAATGGAATCAGAGAGTGATGAAATGCAAAAAAAAAAAAAAGATGGAAGGAGATTGTACTGTGCAAAGCTGAAGAGGTTGCTTGGCAGGAATCCTTCATTTGTCATCAACATTGGCATTGGAGTCAAGCTATTCTCCAAAGCATCGGAGGGCAGGACAAGAAGCAGCGGGTGAAAACTAATCAAGGAGAGAAGCAACCTAGAACTAAGGACTTGGGCTTGGCTAGTCTAGTAAAGAGAAGGACCAGGGGAGACATGAAAGTGGTCTTCCAATATTTGAAGGGCTGCCACAGAGAGGAAGGGGTCAGTCTATTTTCTAAAGCACCCAAAGGCCAGACAAGGAATAATGGATGGAAACTGAACAAGGAGACATTTAACCTGAACAAGGAACATTTAACCTGGAAATAAGGAGAAACTTTATGACAGTGAGAACAATCAACCCATGGAACAGAAGTTGGAAGTTGTGGGAGCGTCATCACTAGAGACTTTCAAAAAGAGACTGGATTACCATCTGTTAAAAATGATGTAGGGTCCCCTGCTTGGGCAGGGGGTTGGACTAGATGACCTACAAGGTACCT
Source organism: Laticauda colubrina (assembly GCA_015471245.1). Lineage (NCBI taxonomy): Eukaryota > Metazoa > Chordata > Lepidosauria > Squamata > Elapidae > Laticauda > Laticauda colubrina. The sequence goes on from BLBF01000072.1 coordinate 1,107,722, forward strand.
TCCAACTCTGATTATCTGTTATCTGTTAAGGAGAAATTTCCTGACAGTGAGGACAATGAATTAGTGGAACAACTTGCCTCCAGAAGTTGTGTATGCTCCAACACTGGAAGTTTTTCAAAAGATGTTGGATAACTATTTTGGCTGAAGTGGCATAGAGCAGGGGTGTCAAACTCGATTTAATTGAGGGCCACATCAGGGTTTGTTTGACCTTGGGGGACTGGGGTGGGCGTGGCCAGGGTGAGTGTGTCCACCTCAATGTCACTCGTGTTGGGGGCGCCTATGGTGGTTCGAGAGCTCTGCCAGTGAAAATGGGCTCCTGAACTCCGTTTTCAGCTGCAATAGCTTCCTGTTATCCTCCGGATCTCCTTTTTCGCTGGCAGATGTACTACAGGCCATTCCTTCACAGTTTCCAGGGTGGCTCCATGGGCCAGAGTAAAGCACCAGATCCAGCCCCCAGGCCTTGAGTTTGACACCCCTGGTATATGGGGTTTTCTGCCTGAGCAGGCAATTGGACTAGATTGGACAGGTGCCTTTGAACACTGTTACTTTATTCTGCTCTATAAACCAGACATAGAACAAGATTTGTATTCTGTGGGAGCCTTGGAAGGTTTCACGGCTCTCCAACGTCTCTTGGCCTATCTAGAAGCTCCTTAATGAAAGCTACCAGTAGGAGGGTGTAGCTGTTAAAGCACTGGACCAGAAACCGGGAGACTGTGAGTTCTAGTCCAACCTTGAGCATGTAAACCAGGTGGGTGCTTTGGGTCAGTCACACCCGCTCAGCCAACCCTCCTCCTTCCAGGGAGGAGAATTGTTGAGAAAATAGGAGGTATTGTGTGCATGTGAGTGTGTGCCTCAAGTTGTATGGAATAAAAGTGGGATAGAAATCTTTAAGTTACTAATGTAAACACTCAGAATCCTTGTAGCCATTCCCCAGCCAGCCATCTTCAAGTTGGCCAGGTTTAGAGACCCTGTTCTAAAGAGTAAATCAGGAAAAATATGCTTAATTTGTAGATGGTCATTAAGGCCCCTTGGCTTAGTGCAACTTTCTCTTGGCTTCTTAAGCACTGCTGAGAAATCTGGGAGTTGAAGTCTATCTCTCTGGAGGGTGCCAAGGTTTAAGAAGGCTGGGTTAGACCTCTGAATTCTCTCATCCCCTTGTCTTCAATGTCCACAGAGGAGGAGGAGTAGAAGTATCAAGAGACCAGCCACGATTGGGCCCACTTTTTACTTGCAAGGGTGAGGCTTTGACTGCACTGTTGTGGTTGCCATCTTGATTCTTCCCTCAGTAACCACCTCTAGCCTCGTCCCTTGCTCCAGAGAATGTCAAGATTGCCAGGTTGGTCTAGTCGGCAACCCGTGGCACTAGAGCTACATGTGGCTCTTTCATCCCTCTGCTGCGGCTCCCTATCACTAGTTGGTAAAAGGAAAAAGGATGCCATGCTAGGAGGAGACTCTATGATGAGGGAACCAGACTTCCAGGTGGCTCCAGAATTGATCGAGGGGCTTCCGTTTAGGACCTTTGTGGCTCTTTGAATGTTTAAGGATGCTGACCCCTGGTCTAGTGGTTAAGGCAACAGGCTGGTAAAGCCAGAGACCACGAGTTCAAGTCTTGCCTTAATCATGAAAGTCAACTGGTGACCTTGGGCCAGTCACTCTCTTTCAGCCCAATTTACCTTACAGGATTGTTGTTGTGGGGAAAATAGAAGGAGGAAGTGGGGGGCGTGTTGGATATGTTTGCCACCTTACGTTATTTGTAAAAATAATAAAGGGATATAAATAAGTAAAAGCTCCATCCCAAGGACAGAGAGGAAGCTTCTCTGTTCAGAATGGCTACACATCCCAGGTACGATTGTTCAGAAGAAATAATTCAGTTAATGTAACCTCCAAATGGGTTATTTTATTTCCCCTGAGTCCATTGTTTTTGGTTTTTTTCCACCAATAACATGACTACCAGCTTACTTGAAATTTAACCTCTGTTCCTGATCTTCTTGATTATCACATGATTTTGGATAGCAAAGAAGTTATTGGAATGACTTTCAGCCAACCGGCATGATGATAACATGAGGGGAAGGCCATCTCCCCTGGCCATTGATGTGTCATTAGCCTCTGAAAATAAAAGGCAGAATGCAATACAATAGGGAAGTCTTGCAAATTTGGGGTTACTTTCGAGATTACTTCATGATTTGTAATGTTCGTCCCTTCTACTTTTAATTTCGAAATGTTGGAAAACAATGCCCATCACGCAGAGCTGGTATTTAGCCAGTTCTGACCTGTTCTGGAGAACCGGTAGTGGAAATTTTGAGTAGTTTGGAGAACCGGCAAATCCCATCTCTGATTGGCCCCGCCCCCATCTATTCTGTGCCTCCCATTGAGTCACAGCTAATTGGCTGGGTCTCCTTTGGTTGCCCTGCACAGGAGAACGGAGCTGGAAAGCAGGTTAGTGAGGTGGGGAGGGAATGGGAATTTTGCAGTATCCTTCCTCTGCCATGCCCACAAGTAACATCACCAAGCCACGCCCAAACAACCAGTAGTAAAGACACAGCAATGCCATAAGTATTATCCAGTGGCCAAGCATCTGAATTCTGATCACGTGATTGTGGGAATGCTACCAAGGTGGTAACTGTGAAAAATGGTCCTAAGTCCCCCTTTTCAGTGCTGTTGTAACTTGGAATGGTCATGAAACTGTTGTAAGTTGAGGACTACCTGTAAACAGCAGGTTCCCAAATTGGAGGGTGGGAGGGGGTAGGAATGCTGCGGCAGTCTTTGTCGGAAGCTGGGTGGCTCAGAAGCAGAAAGATTCCCATTCCAAGCCCTGTGGAATCATCTGCATAATTTTGCAAGGTGGGATTAAGGAAAAGGAGCAATTCCTTTTGCACAGAGGTGTGTGACACATCCCCTCATTCAATTGCGGTTTAGTTCTTCCATAAAGCTGGAACAAAGGGTTTCTAAATCAGCCGTTGTCTTTAGGATGAAAGGGTGAGTTTAAATTAATTTGACGATCCAATAAATCGATGTTTCGTTTCCCCAGATGAATGGCTAGGAAGGATTTTGCACTATCTAGGACATGTTGGTGGGTAGGTTATGGGGATTCAATAGAGAATCAGTTTGAGCTAAGCTGGTGGTGTGGTTCGCCGGCAGCAGGTGCAGAAGACTGAGGTCTCAGAGAGCGAGGACTTGGTTGAGGGGTTTGCATGTGATGCAGGGATGGGGCCAGATTATCAGAGAGTGGAGTGCTGCCTTTGGAGCTTGTGGAGGGTGGCAGCAGTGATGCAGAGGACCCTGAGGACCCTGTGCCCAGTGCACATGCGCGCAGGGCTGCTCAAAGCAAAGAGCAGCTGCAGCAGCACAGGCGACTCGGGAGTAAAGCTGCAAGGTGAGAAAATGGGCCAAAATTCCCTTTAGCCAATGTTTCGCTTCACAACATACATTTAGGGTTCCGTTGTGGTCATAAGTCGAGGACTACCTGTAAATGTGCTTCATGCAGAACTGTGTTTGTTCAACCCTTGGCAACTTTAATATGCATGGACTTCAACTCCCAGAATTCCAGAGCCAGCATATAGGATATTGCAGATTAGTATCTTTTTATTGCTTGTGTTTTCCTGGCAATGATGTTGGCTGACTTGGATTGGGGAAAATGTCTGTGTGTGTTCACACCACAGTTTTACCCGGTCAGATCAAGACTTAGCTGCAAAGCCCACCAAATTCAGTTTAAGCTTGGCTAGAGGATTGTTTATGTGGTGACAACCCATCTAAGGCTCTGTGTATTGTGTGAAGCCAGAAAACCATTAACAGAGATTAACAGAGTTGGAAGGGATCTCGTAGGGTCATCTAGTCCAAGTCCCCCCACTGTGCCCAAGCAGGAGACCCTAGACCATTACTGACAAATGGCAGCCCAATCTCTTCAATCATTCAATGTCCAACTGATACCCTGTCTGTTCTGCTCTGCAGCTGCTGAAGTTTTTGCCATTCCTTGAGCACCACGGGTGTTTCTGAATAGCCCTGCCATTGTTTAGCACAGGAGTCCGCAACCCGCAGCTCTAGAGCCACATGTGGCTCTTTCATCCCTCTGTTGAGGCTCCGTTTGCTCAAAATATGCATTGCAACTGCTAATGTGCAACATCCGCCAACAAGCGATTTATTGAGCTTTTCAACCCCCTCCCTCCCCCATAGGCTAACCATGGATAAATCCAAGAAAAGAAAAATTTCAGAAGAAAGCAGAATCTTTAATTCAACTATATACGCTAGATTTGTGGCTGCTTAGGAAATAGTCAGTCGTGGGAAGGGTTTTGTGGCTTCTGGTGTTTTCTTTTCTGTGGGAAACGGGTCCAAATGGCTCTTTGAGTGTTTAAGGTTGCCGATCCCTGGTCTAACTGAACGTCTGACTAAATGGAGGTTAGGAGCAATTTGGGAGTACGAGACACATTAACGAAAAGACAATCTTGCAGATCACTTTAGTCCATTCATTGCAGCCTTTGCTGTTTGAACCCATTTTAATGTTGCGTGAAAGCATCCCTCATAGTTTCTTGCACAGACCAAGATTTAAAAGGCAGGGTTGGTTGGTTAATAGCAATTCAGTTCATACTGCTTCCATCTTCTCTTAAGGGCCAAACACATTTTAATTGGGGGGGGGGGGGGGGAGAGAGAGAGAAAAAATCCTATTTTTATAAAAGAACAAATCTAGGAAGGTTAAAAAACCAGCCATAGTCAGGCATGGGAAGGGTTTTGTGACTCCCAGTGTTTTCTTTTCCGGGTCCAAATGGCTCTTTTGACTGTTTTAAGGTTGCCGACCCCTGGTTTAGTGCTAAACCTACCCCATTATTGGCAGATACTGCATAGGTGCAAGGAAGCTAAAAATGTACCCCAAAGTGCCAGGCATTGAAAAGAGGCATTGAAAAGGTTGCGAGCAAAAGATGCGAGACACACACACACACACACACAGAGGATTTTAACTTTCCTAGTTGGGCAAAGGGCTTTCCAGAATGACAAAAGTCAACCGCGGCCGCAGCTTACATCCCCTGAGCCGCTGAGTAGGGGTAGACTGTTTCTGTGCAGGGAGGCTCGGGCTATCTCCCCCCTCCCGCAACTTTTCTGGAGCCCGTCGCCCCGGAGCGTTTCCCATCATGCCATTTGTCAGAAATGGTGTGTGTGTGTGGGGGGGGGGTTGGACTAGATGACCTACAAGGTCCCTTCCAACTCTGATGATCTGGATCTATCCCGATTTCCTGCGGAGCGATCGGGGGTGGGGAATAAAACCCAGAGGGGTCCTTGGGAAGCAAGACACCCCCCCACACACACACACATACCCCCACTTCTCCCACCGGGCGCCTTCTCTGCGCCAAGGGGGACGCTTTTCATTCTGGAGAAGCGGCGAGATCAGAGGCCAAAAGGTCTGAGATTGGCTGCCCGTCCCCCCCCCTCCCGCCCCGCGCCCCCGCGGTGGGAGAGGACCCACCTCCCTCCGTTTCCACTGGTCCTTCCCTTCCCACGTGAAGCGGTGGGAGAGAGAGAAAGAGAGAGCGAGAGAGACGCGGGCGGCGGAGGGGGCGCGCTGGGCAAGGAAAGCCAAGCCAAGCCAAGCCCGCATCTTCGCTCCCGCCTTGATTTCCTCGCCCGCCCAGCCTGGCCGCGCCGCAGTCGCTCCTTTGCTCCGGATCAAGCCTCCTCGGGAGTTGCCGCCTCGCCAGCGTCCCACCCCCACCATGATCACCCCGCCGCCGCATCAGGGTGAGCCGCCCCCTCCCACCCTCCGCTCCGTGGGGAGGCGGGCGGGCGGGCGGGCAGGCAAGGAGGGGGTGAGGGGTGAGGACGGGACGGGACACCGGGCTTCCCTGGAGGGGGAGGGCATCCCCCACCAAGCTCCGCCAGGCCAGCCATTCCTTGCGGGGGGCTCGTGGGGAGAGGAGAAGGTGGGGGTGGTGGGGTGGGAACTGGAGCTTCATTCTTTTTTTTTGGGGGGGGGGGGGGTGCGTGGGAAGATCATTCAACACCCGCATGATAGGCGTGGAATCCGGGGTGGAGGGAGAGAAGTGAAGTGGCATTTCGACATCTCAGCGGGGTTAATCCGGGGCAAGGCGGGCGCTTTTTTTTTTTTTTTTTTTTTGAACGGCCCGAATGCTGCTTCACGCCGCTGCTCCGAAGCCGCTCCGAAGCCACTCCGGAGCGGGGCCGGCGAATAGCGCGGTTTTGGTTTTTTTTTTGGTTTTTTGTTTCTCCAATTTGGGTGGGTGGGTTTGTTGGTTGGAAGGCTGCCGTTTGCACGCTAATCCCACCCGCTTGTAGGTTTTTTTTTTTTTTTCTTCCCTCCAATTCTTTAATTTGGCTCCCCCCCCCCGTTCTTTTCCCGCAACTTTGCAGGGGTTTGGGTTTGGGTTTTGTTTTTTTAGTATAAAATCACTGCAACTTTCTCCTTGGAATGATGGGAACCATACCGTTGCTTTGCGACCGAGGGGCGACTTGGCAGAACTGGCTGAGGCGTGGTTTGCCTACCGTGGCTCACCCGAATTGGCTCGGGGCGTGGATCCGCGGTGGTGCAGTGGGGTTACCTCCCCCCTCCCCCCCAGGAATGGTTTGCCTGGAGCTCTGTGCTGGACACGCGTCTGCTGGGGTGGAGGAGGGGGGAGGGAGGTGCCTTCCCCAGCAAAAATAAGCATCCTCTGGGACAGCTGTTTTGTTTTGTTTTTTTGCTCACTGGTTTAATTCTTTTGCAGCTTAGCCCCTGGCTTGTCAGATGATGGTTCCATGGTTTTAGGTAGGGAACAGACCATGGGTTTCTTTCAAAAACTGGGTTATGGAAGTTGTGGGCATGCAGACAGGTTGTGTGCAGACAAGCAGGGCTTATGCATTAGACCACTGGCAGGTGTGGCTAGTGTTTGTGCACATGTGTGTCTGTGTGTCTGCATGTGCAAATACATATAACTACTTGCTTTAAAAAAAAAAATCTGAGGATGCTTAGCTGTTTGTTTGCTCACAGGTAGCTGCAGCTGAGGCAGACGTGCAAAGGTACCTTTCACCTTCCTCTGGCACCTCCAGGGAATTGCTGCAGGCACTGAGCTTGCTGAATGTGTTTGCAGGCACTTGGCCGGTTCACTGCAGAACTGAGCAGCCGGAAGTCATTTCTTCTGCAGCTGCCGTTTGACTGACAGGCCCAGGGAGACTGCCAAGAGAAGAGGCTGGAGGAGATGGGGAAGTAGACACCTTGATGGTCCTTGGTTTGCCAAAAGAGGAAATGCCCCCACCTGTTTGGGCAAGGATTGGGGCAGAGCCAGGGATGTGGAGATCAGCCTTTGTCTGTGTGGCCTGCTCACAAGCACCAAAGGTGTGGTTATGGCTTTTGCTGTGTGTAGGGTGTGTGTGTGTGTGTGTGTGAGAGAGAGAGAGAGAGAGAGAGTATGGGGGTTGAAGAGACCAGAAGCAGTTGTTAGCTGATGTGGTACAGAGATGAGCTATGCACTTGTGTGGAATGTGCATAGGGCAGTATGCACAGAGATGGATTCCCAGCAGATCTCTTAGGAATCTGGCACGATGGGCTGAACTGACCGGCTCAAGGTTGACTCAGCCCTCATTCCTTCCGAGTTTGGTAAAATGAGGACCCAGATGGTTGGGGACAATAGGCTGACTCTATAAACCACTTAGAGTTAGTGCTATAAAGTATTATGAAGCGGTATATAAGTCTAAGGCAAGGGATCTTCAAACTTGACAGCTTTAAGTCTTGTAGACTTCAATTCCCAGAATTCCTCCTCCAGTCATGTTAGCTCAGAAATTCTGGGAGTTGAAGTCCACAAGTCTTAAATTTGCCAAGTTTGAAGACCCTTGGTCTAAGGGCTATGGCTATTGCTGTATTCTGCACCGATCAATACGCTTGTCTGTACCTGCAGAATTTCAGGGCAAGGAGAAAAATAACCCCTGGCTGAGGAAGCTGCAAGCTGCCATGCTGTAACATCCAAATCAAGGAATCCCCTTTTGCAACCGAGGAGGCCACCCACAAAATGGAAACCGAATCTGTGCTGCCTGAGTTGTGGTGCCCACATTAATGAATGGAAGCTTTTTTGTTGCTCTTTCTACTGGGAGAGCTAAACAGGGCCAGAAAAACCAAAGCTGGAAAATGGCTTGGAATTGCAGGTGAAGGTGGGCGGGTGGGGCCCTAGGTGATGAAAACTGCAATTGGCTGTACCTCCCACATTTCATCCAACCAAACTCTTACCCATTCCTCCTCAGATCTGGTGCGCTTGTATCTGTGCGCATATCACCTGCTGTTTGTTTGCGGTCTGTGAATGGTGTTATTGCTGGCTTGTTTTTTCATTGAGTGGGTGATTGTGAAAGAATGAAATCTGTGCTTCCTTCTGTGTATGTGTGTCAGTTTATATGACTTGCTGACATATTTTGGGGCAGGTCCAGCAGCTTTCCAAGGTTCTCTGGAGAGGTAGAATGATATCTGCCAAACATCTGCATTCATTGTTTTATCTCATAAGGGAGACATTGCAAGAGAACACAAAGATAATTATCTCCTGTGCTTGCTTCTGTCCTGAAGATACCACACGTTCCTTGAATGAGTCTCGGTGAGATGGCTGAATGCTTGATATTGATGGGAGAAGATTTAATTCTCAGGTAGCCTTTGGTCTGAGATGGAAAGTATCGGTGATTGCATTCTCAAAATAGGCTATCTGTTGTGGTTCACCGGCAGCCAGTGCAGACGGCAGAGGTACCAGACAGTGAGGACGAAAGGGAACAGATAACATAATCAGAGTTGTTGAATGTCCAATAGCCCAAACTAGGTTTGTCTCATGAATCCTAGGAATTGTTCAAATCAGTCGTGTGTCATGGACCCCCAATTTCAGCTCTGAAAAATCAGAGTTAATGGGAAAGTGATCAGAAACGTTGTGAGGTTGATTGACACACATTTGTTTCATTGCCAGTGATTGCACTGGGAGGTGGGAGCGGAGGTCTAATGAATAGGTTGAGGGAGAAACCAATTCATATAACAGATAACAGACAATCAGAGTTGGAAGGGACCTTGTAGGTCATCTAGTCCAACCCCCCACCCAAGCAGGAGACCCTACACCATTTCTGACAAATGGCAGTCCAATCTCTTCTTGAAAGCCTCCAGTGATGAAGCTCCCACAACTTCTGAGGGCAACTTCTGTTCCATGGGTTGATTGTTCTCACTATCAGAAAGTTCCTCCTTATTTCCAGATTGAATCTCTCCTTGTTCAGTTTCCATCCATTATTCCTTGTCTGGCCTTCAGGTGCTTTAGAATACAGCTTAACCCCTTCCTCCCTGTGGCAGCCCCTCAAATATTGGAAGACTGCTATTGGAAGGTCCTTCTCTGCACCAGACTAGTCAAGCCCAGTTCCTGCAACAGTTCATTGTATGTTTTAGCCTCCAGTCCCCTAATCATCCTGGTTGCTCTTCTCTGTAATTTTTCTAGAGTCTCAACATCTTTTTTATAATATGGTGACCAAAACTGGATGCAGTACTTTAGGTGTGCTCTTACTAAGAGATGTATCAGTACCTCCCTTGATTTTGTTTGTATTCCTCTGTTAATACAACTTAGGATTGCATGAGCTTTTTTGGCGGCTGCTGCACACTGCTGGCTCATATTTAGCCGGTTGTCCACTAAGACTCCAAGATCCCTCTCACACTTCCTGCTATTGGAACCAGCCAGGGAGTCTGAGAGGACTCGGATGAGGATCCTGCATCCAATGCAGAGATGGGGCCAGGACCATCTAAGAGTGGAGTGCTGCCTTCTCAGCCTTCAGTGTCTGGCAGCAGCGAGGCAGAGGACCCAGGGAAGCCTGTTCCCAATGCTTGTGTGCGCAGAGCTGCTAGAAGGCAAGAGCAGCTGAAACAAAAGGGGCGACTTGGGAGTAAGGCTGGGAGGTGATCGCCCCTCCCATAAGGGATAAAAGTCAGACCTCAATGATGAAAAACTTTGCAGGAAGCAAAGCAGTTCAGTAATTTTCAAGTCCTTCTTGAAGTTCTGTGTACTCTGGTCATTTTTTTTCTGGGGTTTTGGGTTGGTTTATGTTAGCCTTAATTGGACTTCTGTTTTTGGCAGCATTCTACATTTCATTTGGTAGCTTATTTTGGTTAGTTTGTACTGAACAAACCAGGACAATGGGCTAATTCAATAGCCAGGATCTATCAGAAGAGTGAATAGGATTCTTTTTTCATCCCCACAATTCATATTTCAGGCATTATCTATGAGTATAGATGTGCACATTTTTTCCAAGTGATGCATATTTTATGGAGGATATTGGGACTGTGTGAACACCATCCACCCTTACACTCACAAATCCACTAATTACTTGTTTGTGGGGCCATTGAATTTATCAGACCTATAGCAATAGCACTCTTAGACTTATATACCGCTTTACAGAGTCAGCACATTGCCCCCAACAATCTGGGTCCTCGTATTACCGACCATGAAAGGATGAAAGATTGAGTCAACCTTGAGGTGGTCAGGATTGAACTCCTGGCAGTGAGTTGTGAGTTAGCCTGCAAAATTGCATTCTAACCACTGTACCACCAATGCTCTCTATGAAGGGTCTGCTATCTTTGGCTTGTGTGATTCACACTGGAAGGACTTTGGAACTCATCTCTTCTGCTATGGGAGCCATGGCCAGGCCCCAATTGTATCAGAAGTCTTGATTGACTGATTGATTAATTGATTGATTAAATTTTCATGCTGCCCTCTCGCTAAAAGGTTTAATGACCAACGAGGACACTAATCCCAGAGTGGATAAGTTGCAAGGGGACATACCTGTTAATGACAGAAGTGTGGCTACATTCACATTAAACTTGACTCCAGCGTTAACCTACTTTCTGGATTGTATGGTACAATCCATCCATCCATAAACTAGCCACATTTTTTCACATCATCTTGCAAGCCCAACCATAGAAATGTCTTCCTAGGGCAAACTAACCAAGCTTGCTATATATTGTAAGCTGATATCTTTTCACTAACCTGGCTAAACATCACCAGTTTTATATGTCTATGATATGTAATCCATATTTTTTTTTCTAAAATGAAAAGGCAGCCAGTGCTGCTTTGAACTGCTGCCTGATCAGCCAATAAGGCCATGTTTCTCAACCTTGGTATCTTGAAGATATGTGGACTTCAATTCCCAGAATTCTGAGAATCAACAGTCATGTACAAACTGTATGTATGAACTAATACAGGATGTCAAGACATGTAATTCTAATCCTCTACCTTGATTTCAGCCATAGAGAACTGCTACTTTCTGGCATCATGGCCATTTCATACATTATGTAAACCTGGTTTAGAATCAAACTGCAGGATTGCAGGACCTGGTTTCTGAAATAACCCATTTTCGAGGCAGGAATGTTCACTAAATCATCTCTTAAGCAAAAGCTGAGGCCTGAAGAAGCCTAACCAAGGTCAGCCTTAACCAAACTACATATATTGTGTCAATGCATTTGCAACCCAGTAACATTTGTAAATGATGAGCCCCATTTCAGAAAACAAAAAGGAATATTTAGTCTTTCTTTCCTTCAAGTAGTGGTTAAATTGAAATGCTAAATGCTTCTTTTAAAACAAAAATAAATCAAAGGAAAAAGAAGGTTTAAGTGTTTTCTTCCAACCTTTCAGTATAGCAAATGGGAGGAAGAAGCTAATTTCTTCCACTTCTTGATTGACAGGTTCTCCAAGTTTCAGACAAGCCATTCCTTCTAGCAACCAATCTTGTGATGTTCATTCTGCAATGCTCTAGGCGTGGTGGCCTTCAGACAGTTTGAGAGACATATGGTCCTTGCTGTGCATGTCTGATGTGATGTGAGCAAAGGCCTGGAGGGTACAGTCAAAAATGTCGGAAGTGGCAACCGCAGTGGTGTGATCAAAACCCTGCCTATGTTTTTGGAGACTCACATAAAAGAAACACCAGAGTTTTGATTGCACCATCAATTGACACTTCATTACCATATTCTGGGAACAGCTCTGGATGTGAGAATTACAACTCCACATTCTTTCCACACATCCATGAAACATAGTTTCTTGTGCTATAAGGTGCTTGGCTTTTGTGATTAGGGAGTTACCTTTTCTTTACTCCTTTTGTGAGCCGCGGTGGTGCAGTGGTTAGAATGCAGTACTGCAGGCTACTTTTACTGACTGCCTGCTGCTAGCAGTTCGGCAGTTTGATTCTGACTGGCTCAAGGTTGACTCAGCCTTCCATGCTTCTGAAGTTGGTAAAATGAGGAGCCAAATTGTTGTTAGGGCAAAATATTGACTCTGTAAATCACTTAAAGAAGGCTGTAAAGCACTGTGAAGTGGCATATAAGTCTAAGTGCTATTGTTATGAATTGCAATACCTGATGCTGATGTAGCAATAGTACTAACACTTAGATTTATATAGCGCAGGGCTTTGCAGCCCTCTCTAAGCTATTTACAGAATCAACTTATTGCCCTCAACAATCTGGGTCCTCATTTGACCCACCTCGGAACAATGGAAGGCTGAGTCAACCTTGAGCCTGCTGAGATTCGAACTCCCAAATTGCAGGCACCAGCAGTCAGCAGAAATAGCCTGAGTACTGCACTCTAACCACTGTGCCATCATGTCTCATGTACGCACAGTGCCAGGCATGTTCTTGGGTCACAAAAATTAAAGTGGCCATACCAGTGTGATAAGATGTTATGCCCTGGCATCCCTACATATTACCTTTCTCAGATTCCTGTACGCACAATGGACCAATTTCTGTAATTCCTTATTGCTAAAATAAACCCTAAATACAGGTAGTCCTTGACTTACAACAGTTCATTATTCAAACCTACAATGGCACTGAAAAAAAGTGACTTATGACTGTTTTTCACACTTACAGCCACCGCAGCATCCACATGGTCCCATGATCAACATTCAGATGCTTAGTGTCTGGTTCATATTTATGATGGTTGCAGTGTCCTGGGGTCATATGATAATCTTTTGCAACCTTCTGACAAGCACAGTCAATAGAAAGCCAGATTCTTGCTATTGTGTGGTCTTCCAGACTTTCACATTGTGGTTTGTGCAACAGGGAAACAATTTATAGTGAATCTTGGGCGGTTGCTGAAACTACAGGTGCTCCTCAACCTCTGACCACAATTGGGGCCATAATTTCTGTCGCTAAGCATGGTGGTTGTTAAGTGAGCCACATCTGATTTTAAGCCCTTTTGGGTTGTTAAAGGAACCGTTGCAGTTTTTCAGTGAATCATGTCGTTAAGCGAGTCCAGCTTCTTCTATCGACTTTGTTGGAAGGCAGCTGGGAAGGTTGCAAATAGTGATCACATGACCCTGGGAGAATGCAACTGTCAGAAGTACATGCCAGTTGCCAAGTGCCTAGATTTTGATCACGTCACTGCAAAGACAATGAGGCGGTAGTAAGGGTGAGGATTGATCTTAAGTCACTATTTTTCACTGTCGTTGTAACTTAGAGTGATTGATAAACAAATAGTAAGTACAGATAGGACTATCTGTATCACAACAGAGAAATGTATTGATCAAGGATTCAAGTTTTTGTCTGACCTAGCTCTTTGTCTCTTGTTCATGAGCTCTGTGTGATTCGGAAGCTTGCAATCAAAGTGGAAGTAAGTGTGTCAGGATTCTGACAGTTACCCCCATTTAAATCATGAATCTCAAGCCAAACTTCAAAAACTTAAAAACGATTGATTGGGAGTTAACATGCTAGCATTGCCTGGGTGTTGCTGACTCTGAGACACATCATTCATTGTCACCCTTGACCCTGGTTTTCTTCCATTCCCTGGGTGTATCGTAATTCATATTCTCCAATGGGACTCATCCATAGCCAAGAGTCATCAATCATGCTGTCCAGTTAGAATTTTGTGTGGCAGAAACTTCAATCACCTAGTTACTATCTTTGAAAACATTTATGGAATGCACTTTCAGTTTGCAAGCTGCTGCACTGCTCTCCCCTCCCTTTCTGCTGGCAACTCTAAAAAGACCATAGAAATATTTTATGAGTTGACAACGTGTATGTTACCAATACCAAAGTATTGTTTAGTGCCTATTTAGTTATATTTGTGTATACCATAATAAAATGGTCCTAGTTTTTTTATTGCCAAAATTATTTTTATGATCATGGACTAGTCACATTACTAATAATTTCCCAGCCTGCTCAAAAGTTTCATGTGATGCTGTTGTAAGGAGTAATATTAATTGCTTATAATATCTACCTTTCATGTAATTGATAATCTTCATGTGATTTCTTTTTAAAAAAATAAATTTTATTAATTTCTATTAATTACATTTCTTAGTGCTTACTAGACATCATGTTTTCTGGTTATTTAATTTGCTTATCAATACAAATGCCATTCTTACTCTCCACCCATTTTTTCCAATCACTGGTAAAATATGTTCCAAGGTTGATAATATTCTGTGTCTTCTTTCTGTTTGATTTTCTGTTCATTTCTGCACAGTCTAGTATCTTTTTAATTATCTCTTCATCTTGTGGTGTTTCTTCACCTTCATGTTATTTCTCAAATCATTTCAGAAGCCTAAATATCGCCAGATGAAATAAAATTTCATCTATGTATGACAGGGATTCAAATGTGTTTATTGTGAAGTTCAGCTGATCCCTGCTTTTGCTTCTGATGTAGACATGGCAGGACAACTATTATTTGTCAGCATTGGGATATTAAACATTCTTATCAAATCAATTTATTATTTTTATATTTTTTTCTCTTTTTCTTCTGTTCAGTGATGTCCAATTCTTAGAGGCTGCATAGAGAAGTCCCTGCAGGTTTTTTTTGGCAAGCTTTTTCAGAAGTGATTTGCCATTACCTGCTTCCTAGGGCTGAGAGGCAGTGAGTGGCCCAAGATCACACAGCTGCCTTCTCACCGTCCCCACTAGCTCAGAAATTGGCTCTCATTTGTACCTTAAAAAAACTTAAAATCCTCACTTATTGAAAATTAGGAAGGTTTGTGTAAGCAAATTCAGATGAAGAAGATGTGGGAATAATTCAACATAAAGTCCCTTCAACACATTCAATTATTTCATTCTTAAGTCTGGACCCAGCTCATCCTGAAGTATGGCAATCCTGCTTCTGAGCAATCCATCACAGGGGCTAAATTTGAATATGAACGAAGAACTAACGGGCTTTTAATAACAAAAAAAAGGGAATTATTAAGGGAATTAACAGATAACAGACAATCAGAGTTGGAAGGGACCTTGTAGGTCATCCAGTCCAACCCCCCGCCACACAAGCAGGAGAACCTACACCATTTCTAACAAATGGCAGTCCAATCTCTTCTTGAAAGTCTCAAGGGATGGCGCTTGCACAACTTCTGAGGGCAACTTCTGTTCTATTGGTTGATTGTTCTCACTGTCAGAAAGTTTCTCCTTATTTCCAGGTTGAATCTCTCCTTGTTCAGTTTCCATCCATTATTCCTTGTCTGGCCTTCGGGTGCTTTAGAAAATAGCTTGACCCCTTCCTCCCTGTGGCAGCCCCTCAAATACTGGAAGACCTCTATCATGTCTCACCTGGTCCTTCTCTTTACTAGACTAGCCAAGCCCAGTTCCTGCAACCGTTTGTTGTATGTTTTAGCCTCCAGTCCCCTAATCATCCTGGTTGCTCTTCTCTGTACTTTTTCTAGAGTCTCAACATCTTTTTTATAATGTGGTGAACAAAACTGGATGCAGTACTCTAGGTACACTGTGGTGTTACTAAGGCTTTATAGAGTGGTATTAGTACTTCCCTTGATCTTGATTGTATTCCTCTGTTAGTACAATTTAGGATTGCATTAGCTTTTTTGGCTGCTGCTGCACACTACTGGCTTACATTTAATAGGGAAATAACCTTTGTGAAAGGTAAAGGTTCCCCTCACACATATGTGCTAGATGTTTCCAGCTTTAGGGTGTGGTGCTTATCTCCATTACAAAGCCGAAAAGCCAGCATTGTCTGAAGATGTCTCCGTGGTCATGTGGCCGGCATGAATAAATACCCAAATGCGCACGGAACACTGTTACCTTCCCATCAAAGATGGTCCCTATTTTTCTACTTGCTGTCATCATTCCAGTAAACCTCCATTCCAATCAGTAACTCCGAGATAAGCATATCTCAGAAGTACCTTTATTAGAATAGCCCCTGGCACATCTGTGTAATCCCAAATCTAAAAGTTTTTTTGGGCTTTCCACAATTTCCCAAACTACGAATCCATCCCTCCTTGGTCATCATCACATCACATGGCCCAATCACGATCCGTCCAAAAGTAAGATCCTTATTTCATCCTGTGCCATACTCAATGACCTTGGACTAACAAAATAATTTAATTTTTTCTACTTAGAGCTACTTAATTGAAATCACCCCCGCCCCACTTTCTCAGGCTATGTGGCAGCATGGAATATGCCTTCCAAAGCTGATACTTGCATTTTTTTTTACATGCTTTCGAACTGCTAAGCTGGCAGAAGTTGGAAGAAGTAACAGGAGCTCATTCCGTTACGCGGTGCTAGGGATTCGAACCGCCAAACTGCGCACCTTTTCTGATCAACAAGCTCAGTGTCTTAGCCAGTGAGCCACCATGTCCCTTTTCTTAGGTGAAGCCAAATCATTTCAAATGATATACAGGTAGTCCTTGACTCATAACCATTCATTTAGTGATTGCTTGAAGTTACAACAACACTGAAAAAAGTGATGCCTGGCTTTTTTTCACATTTATGACAGCCACAGGGTCACATGATCAAAATCCAGCTGCTTGGCAAACTAGTTCATACTTATGACAGTTGTAGTGACCCAGGGTTATATGATTATCTTTTGTGACTTCCCCACAAGCAAAGTCAATGGGAAAGCCAGATTCATTTCAGGACCATGTCACTAACTTAAAACAACTTCAGTGTTTCATTTAACAGCTGTGGCAAGGAAGTTCGTAAAATGGAGCAAAATTCACTTAACAACTGTCTTGCTTAGCAATGGAAGTTTGGAACTCAATACTGGTCAACAGTCAAGGACTACCTGTTATAGTTATAAGAGACAGCCACATCTCTCTTGGTACCTATAAGCAGGTGTTACCCCTGAGAGTTGTTTTATCCCCAAGAGAAAACTATCTGAAGTTGTTGTCAGTTTCAAGACATGCAATTTCTGATTACAAACATCCCTAGCTGCCTTGTGATTGACCAGCCAGCATACCAACCATAGAAAAAACAAACAAACCCATCAACAACTTTTCATTTTCATTCCAAGGTCTTCTGAAGGGCTGGCTTGGAGCCACCTCTCCCAAATCCAAAGTTAGAGTCCATCTTGCGAACCTGGTTCATACCTGGCAAAAGTGTGAAGGGTGTTGCAGCATTTTTTTTCCCCTTGAGAGGCAGAGATGATAGAATGGCAGCCAACATGATGTGGCATCCAGGAGAAATGAAATTCATGGGGCGGATAATGTTGCCAGGCTTCCCTGGCCACAGCAAATAAATAAATAAATTGAATACTTGGCTCTGGGAAATGCCACTCCCTTTCCTTCTTTTCTCTCTCTCTCTCTCTACTGCTGCATCAGTTTGTCTGCAGAGTATCTCTCTGGCTGCCTTCCAGTACCTCCTTGTTTGGAAAGCTCAGCTGCTGAATCTGTTAGGGAGAATTTCAGTGGTGGGATTCACGTTTTTTTACTACTGGTTCTGTGGGAGTGGTTTGGTGGTCAGGGCATGACTTGGTAGGCATGGCAGGGGAAGGTTACTACAAAATCCCCTCCCCTCCCCAGCCTGCTAACCTGCTTTCCAGTTCCATTCTCCTGTGCAGGGCAACCAAAGGAGACTCAGCCGATCAGCTGGGATTCGGGAGGCAGAGTAGATGGGGTTGGCGGGGCCAATCAGAGGTGGTATTCCAAACTACTCAAAATTTCCGCTACTGGTTCTCTGAACTACTCAAAATTCTCCAGAACTGGTCAGAACCTGCTGAATATCACCTTTGGAGAACTTGTTCCACACCAAAGTCCCAGCTGATTTCTGGATTTCCTGGAGAAGACAGACCACAGAGGACAGGAAGGGAAAAACAGACAGGTCTCCAGATGTTCCAAACAGAGCACATCTCAAGACAACAGTTGAGATTTGGGAGGGGTGGGGAGGCTGACCAAGGTGCGATAAAACGGAGAGGGAATTGATGTATGGTGGTTAGAAGGAGTAGGACCCTAAGTTGGGGTGAAGTTTTCTGTAAACCGTTCGTCTTGGTGCCAGCTCTGGGAAGAACTTGAGTCTTCTGCTTTCTCCTGACCTGCGTATTCCTTAACTCTGGCAGCGGATTTAAGACGCTGCAACTGCTTATGCAGTATCCCGTCTCCATGGCAACCCCCCCATCCTCTGCATTGTAGTTTGCAATATTCAACCGCAGTCCCAGCAGCTGCAGCTTGCCCTCAATCTTGTCTTTAGCACTTGGAGATTTCTCCTGACTTCTTACATATCAATTATTCATTCATCAAATTCATAGAGCCGGACCCTCTCACGAAAAGTGGGGGGCAAGCAATAGTTATGTAGGCTGCAGTTAGGTTTGGAGATGGGATAGTCTCCCCCCGCCCTCTCATGAAGCAAAGGCAGCATGACTTGGGTGGGGCTGAAATGAGAGGTTCTGGAAGGGGGTTGAGGGCAAGCCAACTTACTAGTTTTCTTTGCAAGAACAGTAAACCAGCATTGATAATGTTTCTAAAGCGTGTGATGGAGGATGCAGGTTGGCGTGTTTAAGAGATGGGGTGGCTGGAGGGGGTTGGACTCCATGATCTTTGAGATCTCTTCCAACCTGGACATTCCTTGGTTGTCTGATTCTGTGAAAGGAGTCTAAAGAGGGTTGTAAAGTTCCCAGATCAACCCAACCCAAAGAAAGGATGCTGTGTCGGCAAATTGTTGCTTATAATCATGGCTACAGGTGAAGATTTCCCCTAGTTTGGGTAAAAGGTGGGGGGAAAACTGCCTCTGCTGTGAGATGCAAGAATTCCAAGAAGGAGAAGAATTTTAGTGGTTTGGCCTGAAATTTGGATTATGTTTGAAATGTTATGAATGGGGCAAGGACAACCCTGGTGTTGAGAAGGCAGATGGAAAGCCCTTGGAGGCAAGACTAGACGTCTTGGCCCAAAATGCCTTTGATAAATCTCAAGAATGTTCTTTTCTATGCCCTTATAGGGATGGAAGAAAAATGTTGGCAAAATTCGTAAAAAGCTATTGGAGTTCAGAGGAAAGGGATGGTTGATGTAGCTGGTTACAAAAAATAGATTACAAGGAATAGGATGGAATTGAAGAACAAGAGAATTAGAGAAGGGCTGCTGAATTCATTGATCCCAATGAATTCTGGGATTTTCTCCCCTTCCCCATTGGAAGGACATTCAGCCAAAGAAGAAAATCATCCTGACTTTCCCATTAACAAGCAGACGTGTAGAAAACAAGCTATCCAACCCAGTAAGTTTACAGATTGCTAAAAGATAATATGGTTATTATGTCTGTGCAACCCACCAAGCGAGGACAATTAAAGACCTAGCAGCTGCATGGACATACCAAACTATGTTTGGATAGTTAGAAGGGTGGGGAACAGGAAGAGGAGGAAGGGGCTAGCATAGGGTTCACTTTCAGAAAACGAGTTAATTCAAAAAATAGGTTAATTGCATGGTGAAGGCGCAAGTCATTATGTTATATGCCCCAACAGAAATAGATGTCAAAAGATGATTTTTAGATTAGAAATATTTATAGAACTCTCTGGTTT
Organism: Laticauda colubrina; assembly: GCA_015471245.1. Taxonomy (NCBI): domain Eukaryota; kingdom Metazoa; phylum Chordata; class Lepidosauria; order Squamata; family Elapidae; genus Laticauda; species Laticauda colubrina. Next base: position 1,127,395 of record BLBF01000072.1, read on the forward strand.
CCTTTTCTCAGCTTGGCTGCTTTGAAGTGCATTACTTCAAGATCGTGGGAAGCTGATTTGGGTGAAAAGGGCACCAAAAGAAGATTTTTGTGTTTTGAGATAGAGCAATGGCTCAAATGAGGAAGATGTACAGGTGTGAAATGGATGGATGGAGAGAGAGAGAAAGATAGAGAGAGAGATGATATGTAGGTAGGTAGGTAGGTAGTCATGCCCCTATCGGAGTCTGATTCCGAGAAGGAAGATGAACAGCTGAAAGGGAGTGGGAGTGTGGCTCCCTTGGCTGTGGAGGAAACTGGGGAAGGGCAAAGTCCAGCTGGGTAGAGCAGGGGAGAGATAGAACAAGGGAGAGGGAGTTCAGAGGAAAACCCAGGCCCACCCCTTCTTTATCCTAGGGCACGCAGGGAGGAACGGAGAAGAGAGCAATGTGGATTGCATGTCTTACGGGGGAGGAAAGGGCTCTGATTCCCTTCATTAGCCACACCTGGGAAAAGAGTTTAAAAGAAATGCACGCTGAGTGTGGCAGCTGCTGGGAGCAAATGTGCTTATCTTGTGTTGACTTTAGTTATCTGTGTTCCTGGCATCTTCCCAACTGTGTTGAGTTATTACCGTGCCTTCATGTCTGGAATTCTTGCTCCTGTCCTGCTGGACTAATTACTTCATTTTGCCTTGATTGGACTTATAGTTACAGTTTTTGTTGACCACATTTTGGACTTAATTCTCTGCAGCCAAAGGCTGTTCCTGGGAGAGTTTTTCTCCAGCCCAGAAGGTAACCAGGACACTGGGGGCAAAGTTGGAGCAAATAAAGGAGTCCTACTTATTATTTGACTGTGTTGCCTTTGTGCCACGGCCCGGGTTATCACATAGTGATAGATAGATAGATAGATAGATAGATAGATAGATAGATAGATAGATAGATAGATAGATAGATAGATAGAT
>BLBF01000072.1:1128956-1167470 GCA_015471245.1 Laticauda colubrina
CACACACACACACACACACACACACACACACACACACACACACACACACACATGCCAATATCCCAATATCCCCAGTTTCTGTTTTCTTTCCATTGCTGCTTCTGAGCACAGATTCCAGGCAAGCAAATTTAATGGACATTTCTGGGCACATTCTCCTATGCAAGATGTCCAGTTTTCTCCTTTCCTTTTCTCTCAAGGCGAAGGAGTTGAAACTTTTGGATCTTGTACACTGGAGAGAAAAACTTATCCTCTTCCTTCTGCTTCAACACTAGATCAGAACTTCTCTATTATCTGTCCTTTTCTCTGGTTGCTTAAAGCAATCCAGTTTAAGTCAATTTAAGTTAAGTGTCCTGTGTGAATGCTGCCACATGATTATGGCTGCTATCTAGACTGTCTCCCCTTCCTCCCAGATGCTCCTGGTTGGTCCTACATTTAGACAGGAGGGGGATATTAGATGACTAATACCATTAAGGGGGTGTCAAATGGCCAAACCACTTTGAACTTTTCGCTTTCTTACTATGTAAAAGAGGCAGCATTTGTATGCTCAAATGATAACATGCTTAGAAACAAAATGGTCTTAGCATTGGCACCTCATCTAGAGAGCACCCTTTCCCCAGAGGCCAAACAGGTGCCAACCTAATTTTGTTTTGACCCTGGCAGGTTTATTTACTCAGGATTTGGTTCTCAGAAGAAATTGCTCAAGATGGATATTTCATTCAACGAACGGTTTTAAATCCAGGACTGTCTGTAGTGCTTCGATCAAAGCTCACAGACCTTCCAATTTAACTCTGTTCTCATTTTAAGTTCAGTTCCAGGATATCCTAATTGGGTTTTCAGATGCCAGTTCTTGGAAGCCAGGCTGGCAGTCTGCAAAGCATGCAAAGACGGCCATGTTGAAGAACCCTAAGGAGGGGGATTTCCATGTAAATGCCGTCCCCTCCCCTTCACAACCGCCGGCAATAGAAAAAGATGATTTTGTTCTTTGGTTGCATAGTGCAAATAGAGTTAAAACTGCAGAAAATCTCGAGTGTAAAGATGACTGAAGTGGGATGTCTAGAGTTAGGCAGAAATATTCTGCAGTGCAACATTTTCTCAAAAGTCGCATTTCTGTAGGATGTTGGACAACAGCTTTAAATTCATTGCAGATTTCCAAAAGAGGATTTCATTGGCTGGCCTCAACCAGTAAGTCATTTACAAATGACTTTTTAAGACCATGCTAAGAGGAAAAATACAACCTTCAACGAGATGAAAACTAGAGATGAAAACTGTCTAAGCTTACCGGCAGCCACTCAATTTTTAACTGACTTAGTTAAATAGTAGTACCATTTAGAGTTATAGGCCTCTAGGCCTCTCCACTGTGCTATGCAGCACTCTCTGAGTGGTTTACAGAGTCTGCCTATTGCCCCCAACAATCTGGTTCCTCATTTACTGACCTCAGAAGGATGGAAGCCTGAGTCATATTTGAGTGAACTTGTTAGGATCAAACTCCAGGCTGTGGGCAGAGTTAGCCTGTGATACTGCATTCTAACCAGGGATGGGATTCAAATTTTTAACAACAGGTTCTGTGGGCATGGCTTAGGTGGTGGGCATGGCTTGGTGGGCATGTGACTGGGTGGACATGGCTTGGTGGTCATGTTATTGGCTGGGTGTGGCCAACTCAATATCTCTCACATCGAGGCACACATCTCCTCACCTGGCCTCTCATGATTGTGGGGATGCTGCAACAGTTGTAAGTGTTGAAAAACACTTATAAGTCACTTTTTTCAGCACCAGTGTAACTTTGAATGGCCACTCCACACAAGCAAAGTACCAGCAAAGGAGGGAAAAAAACTCCAGAGAGGTTCCTGAGACAGGAAGTTGAATCCTGCCAAGAATGTAGTAAGGGTTAACGGAGAGGCAGTTTCTGTAAGCAACACCAGAATGTTTTCCTTCTGCCTTCCTTACAGGATTAGGCCAGTAATTTCTTCTAACAACTGGTTCTCTGAACTGCTTAGAATATTAACAACCAGTTCTAGCAAATAGGTGTGAACTGGTAGAATTCCACCCCTGATTCTAACCACTGTGCCACCACGGATCTTTTAAAATCTATTGGGAGCCGGTTTGATGTTAATAGTTAAGGCATAAACTAAAAACCAGGAAATCATGAATTCTAGTCAGTGGTGGGATTTAATTTTTTTTTTAACTCCTGGTTCTGTGGGTGTGGCTTGGTGGGCATGGTGTGACTTGGTGGGTGTAGTGTGCTTGGGCGTGGCAGGGAAAGGATACTGTAAAATCCCCCTTCCTGCTGTATCCCACTAACCTGATTTCCAGTTCTGTTCTCCTGTGCAAGGCAACAAAAGAAGACCCAGCCGATCAGCTGGGACTCAATGGGAGGCAGAGAATAGATGGGGGCGGGGCCAGTCAGAGGTGGTATTGGCTGGTTCTCTGAACTACTCAAAATTTCCACTACTGGTTCTCCAGAACTGACCAGAACCTGCTGAATATCACCTCTGATTCTAGTCCTGTGTTAAGCATGAAGCTACCTTGAGAGTTAGTCTCTCTTAGCCCTAGGAAGGAGACAATGGCAGATCAGTTCTGAAATCTTATCAGAAGATTTGCTGGGACTTGTCTGGACAGTCATCAAGAGTCAAGACTGACTGGCAGGTATACACACACATACACAAAGTTAAATCTATCAGGCCAAGCCATTGTATTTCAGTAGCTGTTGTACATCCACACAAGAAAGCATTGCCAATATCAAGCCAAAAGTAGAGCAGAGAGCTACCAGCAGCTTTAGATCTTTTAAAGATATTCATGTATCTTTTGATTAGAGTGGTATGGTGGCCTAGAGATGAAGCTCCTCCCTCACAATCAGGAGGCTGTGAGTTCGATCCTAGGTAGAGGCAGATATTTCTCTCTCTGGGCACACAGAATATATCTAAACAAAACTCCGTATTGGTGACAAGAAGGGCATCTGGTCATTAAAACTGCTAGCTTCATTCAATTGTCCAGACTTGTGGGGTAGTTTAAAGAAGGCAATGATGTCTCTTTTGATTAGGTATTGACTGGATCTTTGTATGGATGCAACAACAGCTGTTAAAACAACAGCAATACTGTGTTTTCCTCATGTAAGTTTAGGGTATAATGTAATATTTTTCAACCTTAGCCACTTGAAGATGTGTAGACTTAAATTCCTCAGATTCCCCAGCCAGTTTAATGTATTGTGTGAATCCACCCTGGTGAAATTAGAGGATTTAATTTTAAAACATTGTGCAGTAGTTTCATATTTGGATGGATAACTAACATACCTGGGCTCCAACAGGTTGTTTGAAAACCTAGGATTGATTGGCATGGCTTGCAAATCTTGATTAATTTGAACCTTGGGAAGATTTTACAGCACTAGCCTGGTGTTCTTAATTAGCTTCTAATTCAATGATCAGCATAATCTAACAGAGGGGCCAATTCAGTAAATTAGTCAAAATTGTTATATGAACTCGTTCATTGTACAGCCTTAACATTCTGGGGGAATGGAGAACTGCAGCAAGCAGCCCTGCCTTTATTTATTTGTTAAACAAATTTATATTAGCTGCCTGATTCATGTGTGACACACACATTTCATACACATATGAGGTTAAACCTATTTTAGGACTTACAGTTCAGCCTTTTATGTTCCCACTTCGGTCTGTGAGAAGATTGCTGTTGGTTTTTGACAATCACAGTCAGAAATTTAGTCCATGAGCCTCCTAAATTCAACAGTCCTGTTGATCCAGTCAGAGGCACCACTGTGAAATCTTGTTTAGCTCCTTTGATCAAATGGGACTAACTTAAGGTGCATGGCAGAAGTGTTAAAAGAATTTATTACATTGTTTTATGTATTGTTTTTAGAAATTTATTTATTTATCAAATGGCCACCCATCTTATGAGAATATCTAAGACTACTGAATATCTAATGCAGCCACTAGTGTTGGGGAAATAACTGTTGTGTTGTGTTTGCTCATTCTTTTTGTGTAGAGAGTGGCCAGGTTGTCCAGTCGGGAGGGTAATGGAGCATTGCTGATAGATGAATGGATTGAATGATGAGTTTAAATATTGCAATAGTGTTCCCATAAGGGCAGAGCTGCGATTTGGATCTATTGACAGGTTTGAATTATGTGCTTTGTTTACTCCTGGGAATCAAGAAAATTGATGAGATATGAGAAACTAATGAATTTAACCAGATATGATTAACTCCACTGCCACCTCGCTACTAACCAGTGGTATGGCACTATCCACGCAAAGCAGGTGAATGAACCCAGAAAAATGGGGTTTAAAACAAAGTTTGTAACAAAATATAAGGAATGAATGACTTTACCCAATCCATACTCAACCAAAACAAAGCGATTGAAATAAAATATTCAATGGCTTTGCCTGGTCACTGTATATTTTGACTCTTTGCTCTCTTTACTCCTCAGAGACCAGCCAACCCGTCGACCCCTTCAGTTATGGTGAGTGGTGTTAATTGAAAGGTTGCAGATATTGGTCTATATTGGTGGAAGGAGGTTTGAAGTTTCTTTCTTCAAGAAATGAAGAAATGTGGTATAGTTTAAGTTGATGGGTGGGCAATCCAGGACATTCCTGATGAATATTCTGGAATGGTCACGAACATCTGACTTTTTTCTATTGTTTACATTTTGTTAGTGCTTAATAAACATCATCTTGTCTGGGTTATTTTATTTGCAGATTACAGTACAGATTACATTCTTATTCTCTACCCTTTTTTCTAACCACTGGTAGAATAAGTTCCATGTTTGATAATATTCTGTATCTTCTTTCTGTTCAATCTTCAATGTGAGTCTGTCCATTTCTGCATAATCCAGTATCTTCCTGATTATCTCTTCGTCTTGTGGTATTTCTTCATTTTTCCAATATTGTGCAAATATAATCCTCGCTGCAGTTAATGCATGCAATATTGAATATATATTTTGTTTGAATATATATTTTTTCTGGTGTTATACCTAATTTAAAATCAGGTCAGCTTTAAAATCTACATGTTGTCCGATCATCTTTTCACAAACATCTGACTTTTGAACCTCCCTATTTTCCCTTACAGACTATGATACATTGCGCTTGGTGGGGATGATCCTGGCCTCCATCATGTTTGTGATGGGAATCTTGATAGCACTGAGTGAGTCACCTCTTTTTGATGTCTGCATTTTTTATGCTTGGATCTGACTTTGTTTGGCCCCTAGAAATCCCATCCTGAGTTCTTCTCTTATTCCTAACTTCTGGATTTCTTGGAAAAATACCTTACTTGGTATATGTACATACGGGTGCGTTCATGGGTACTGTTTGCACACTTATTACAGAAATACAAAAACATTGCCCAATGCAACTTGGAAGCCCCTTTCTTTTGTGTTTCTTATTAAAAGAATGCAAATGGAAAAACTAATTTTTTGCTCACTTTTTTTGTACTCTAAGCCTTCTGCTGCCCCTTCTTCCTCCCTGAATTCTGAAAATATGAGTGCACATGCTGTTGTTCACACACCCTATTTATATTCCTCATCTTGGATCTCCCAATTGCATTACCTGAGCCTTGTTTCTTCCTGTCTCACTTTACCACTTTCTCTTTTTTAGGTAAAAAATTCAGATGCAAAAAATCAGACCCTGGGTAGGTACTTTCTTTTTCCTTCCTTCCTTCCTTCCTTCCTTCCTTCCTTCCTTCCTTCCTTCCTTCCTTCCTTCCTTCCTTCCTTCCTTCCTTCCTTCCTTCCTCCTTTCCTTTCCCTTCCTTCCTTCCTTCCTCCTTTCCTTTCCTTTCCTTTCCCTTCCTTTCTTTCCTTCATACCTTCCTCCTTTCCTTCCTCTTTTCCTTTTCCTCCCTCCCTCCCTTTCTTTCCCTTCCCTTCCTTCCTCTTTTCCTTCATTTTCTTCTTTCCTTCCCTTTTCTTTCCCTTCCTTCCTTCCTCCTTTCTTCTCATTTTCTTTCTTTTCCCTTCCTTCCATCCTCAATGCAGTTCTGATATCCCTGAAATACTCTTCGCTTGGCCTATCTTGACTGATTCCCTTTGTGTTTCTTCTCTTCTGCAGACTGTCAGATCCCAGGACAGGCAAGAGTCCCAGTAAGTGTTGCAACACTGGGGGAGAGGAAGGCCCAGGAAAAGGGGCCCCTCAGTGTGGCATGCTTGTATAACTCTGCATAATTTTAGCTGGGGTTGTGTTAACATTGCATGTTTAGCAGAATTAACCACGTGGCGGGGGGGGGGGGAAGCATTCACACAATACACCAGTTTTAGCATCATACAGAAATGCTAAAGCTGTAACCTAATTAAATGTGTTGAGTGGACATACACTAGTACAGGGGTCTGCAACCTGTGGCTCTGGAGCAACATGCGGCTCTTTTGGCCCTCTGCTGTGGCTCCCTGACAGCTGATCCCACCACTGGCTCCCCTGAGAAGGTAAGCGTGATGGCGGGGGATGGAGACTCGCTCCATATTCCAGAGCAGGAGGTGACTGGGTGGGAGTGAGTGACATCGAGTTGGCCATGCCCACCCAGCCACACTGGTTGTTAAATTATTGGGGTTTTCTTTTCTGTGGGAAACAGGTCCAAATGGCTCTTTGAGTGTTTAAGGTTGCAGACCCTTTGCACTTGTAAATAAGTACATGTTTTATTGTTGCAACCATAGGTCTTAACAATGCAACATAGAACAAATACAGAAGAGTAAAGTAAAGTAATAAAGGGTTTTAGATACAAAGCGGTGAAATCAGGACTAGGTTGAGAAATGGGAAATAAAATTTTGAATTCAAATGGCAACAAATCAAATCAAAACAAAACAAAACAAAAACAAATCAAAAGTGGCAAACTTGATTACTAACAGTTGGAAGCACCCCTGCAAGAAGATAATGCAACTGTTTGAAATCAAAACTGTTCGTTTCATTTATCATCTATAATTTTGTCATAATCTCTTTATAAATGGGGCAGTGGAGGATGTAGAGAATAATGTTCTCCACTCTTGATTGGCACCACAAGGACAAAGATGATCTTTAACATGATGCTCACAAAATTCCCGTTGAAGATTTGCTAAAGCCATGGTCTGCAAGTAATTCTCAACTTATGACCACAATTGTTCCCCCAAATTTCTGTTGCTAAGCAAAGTAGTTGTTAAGCAAATTATATCCAAATTTATTGCCTTTTCTTTTCTTTTTTTGTTAAGCAAATTGTTTCAATTAAATGACTCATGCAGTCTTTAAGTGATTCAGAGTTCCCCCATTGACTGTGCTTCTTGGAAGCTGGCTTGGAAGCTTGCAAATAGCAATTAGAAGAAGGTGCAATCATTGTAAATATATGCCAGCTGCCCAAATGCTGTGATGGTTGTTAAGTGTGGTCATAAGTCACATTTTCAGGGCTGTTGTAACTTTGAATGGTCACTAAATGATTGGTTATAAGTTAAGGACTACCTTTAAGGCACTAGTAATATTAACCAGTTATTGGGAGAGGTTTCCGTGTCTTATAGTGATGAAACCAAGGTGAACATTGGTATGTCTGCCTGTACTCGCACCATTATATGATATCCCTTTAAAAAATAAATTCTGGCAGTTTCTCTATTCCAAAAGCTTGAGTTCCCCAACATAGAACAAATACTCACTTTTTACTTGGGTGGGATTTCTTTTTTTTAGTCCTTAATAATTTCTGCTTAAAAGTCACCCAGGGATCCTACCTTTAATCAGCCTTTAATCAGCCTAGGTTGGGCATTCATGTTAATGCAAGGTTATCTGTTTATCATTCACTAAACTTTCTTCCTGAGGAGAAAGTCAGCCACTGCCTGGAGCTCCCACACCTGAAGTCATTTCCACCCACCTGGGGTTACCATGGAGTTTTTTGACATTTTCAGTAGAGCTGAAGACTCTATGGTGATGCCGTGGCAACAGATAGCACTGTTCTTTGGGGAGCTGAGAAGCCCTTGGGGACAAGAGTTGTTTTGCCAAGGCTTCTGAAGGGCAGGACATCTTTGTTTCTGCTTAAAAGATAAGAGGTTTTGGGGAGCAGGAAAGATGGGGTGGGATAGGTACAGAAAAGAACAGGGGATATAACTTTTATCATGCAAGTCTAGATCATATGCATGAGATAGGCATCAACATAAAATTCAACAATTAAAGTTACGTGCATGAGCTTGAGTTACATGTATGAGTCAGCAGTCAGTGCAGTACTGCAGACTATTTCTGCTGACTGCCAGCTGCCTTCAATTTGGCAGTTTGATTCCCACCAGGCTCAAGGTTGACTCAGCCTTCCTTCCATCCTTCCGAGGTGGGTCAAATGAGGATCCAGATTGTTGGGGGCAATAGGCTGACTCTGTAAATCGCTTAGAGAGGGCTGCAAAGCCCTGTGAAGTGGTATAAAAGTCTAAATGCTGTTGCTATGAGATGGGCAGCTATGAATAAAAATAATTGAAAGTAAAGGAAAAGGACCCTGATTGGGAGAATTAAAAAAAATTCCTTTTTTCTGTGGATTCCCCTGCCTAGTTGATGTTTAACCAAGTTTTATTCTTCTGAACTTCAATTCTCTCTCCCACTTTCTCTGAATTTTTCTATTTAGAGGGCCCTCCCCAAACTCCCCCCCCCCCAAGTTTTCACATAGAGGTAGTCCTCAACTTATGATCACAATTGGGCCTAGAATTTCTGTGGTTGAGCAGGGAGATCGTTAAGTAAGTTACTCCGAGTTTTAGGAACTGAATTTTGATCTCATGATGACCATGGGGGACGCTGCCACAGTTGTGAGTGCAAGGACTGCTTGTCAGGCATTTTTTTCAGTGCCATTATGACTTTGAATGGCCAGTAAATGCTTGTACGCAGGGGTGGGCTGCTATCGATTCGCACCGGTTTACGTGAACCGGATGTAAATTTTATACCTGGTTCACTGAACTGGTAGTTGCAACAACTGGCTGTCCCCCACCCTGCCCACCCCACCCCTCCCAGGAGTCTCCACATGGCCTGTTTTGGATCCCAGGTAAGTGCAGGGCTCATGCAGAGGTTTGGCGAAGGCAAAAAATGAGCCTCCTGGAGGTTCCAGAAGGCCAGAAATGGGCTTGTTTGTGGCTCCAAGAGAGCTTCTGGAGCCCAGGGAGGCCATTTTTGCCCTCCTGGAGGCTCAAAGAAAGCCCAGGGAGGGCAAAAATCCTCCCCCCCCCGCTATGGTTCAGGAAGCCGGCTAGGCCACACCCACCATGGCCACGCCCAACCAGTAACTGGGCAGAGAACCAGTTGCTACATTTTTCAAAGCCCACCCCTGCTTGTTAAGAACCACCTGTATGTACTTATACCTTAAATGCTTATATTCCTCACTTTATCCCTCCCCCTCTTTCTCTTCCCCAGCTCCAGCTGGCACCGTGTAGGCACCGTCCTGAAGATGTCCTGCTCCCGAGTGGCTGATGACAAACCGCGCCTGGGACTTTTCTCTGGAGACCTTGGCACTGACTGCCTGGGTGGGGAAGGGTCTCTCCTGTCTAACCTCAAGGAGGGAGGGGCACTTTTATAACCAGTTAGCTCTTGTGCTTCCATTGCATGATGGGAGCAGGCCACCCGGGTGGGGTTGGGGCACGGCGCAGGCCACGGGGTGATGCAGCCCATCTGCCAGTCAGTGTCAGCTGACCCCCGACTACTGGGGGCTGGTTCTTATAATTCCCCCCCCCCTCTCTTACACAGGGTCCCATTAAAATGCAATAATGCTGCCTGCTGCTGCTGCTGCTGCTCTCTGGGAAAACAAATCACCAAAATGCTTCCTTGCCGCCGGGCATAATATAACCCTCCATTGCTGTTGCTGCTGCTGCTACTGCTGCTGCTTTGCTGTCTGAGCCTCTTGCTGTGCTGTGAATGCTGTCAGCCACAAAATGAGGTGGCATAGTCCAAAGAGCCCCACCCCCTTGCCTTGTGGGAAACTAGCCCTTTCTTGGAGTGGGGGCCCACTGTAATGGATTCCATCCCTTCTAATGGATCAGATTCCTAGAACTAAGATATTATGTTACTGCTGACCACTAGAGGGCGGCAAAGAGAAGAGTTTTTCTATAGCTTGTTGCTGCCATCTAGTGGTACAGTAAGGGTTTGCACTTTGCAGGCCTGATTTCGTACTGTAAAACGACGAGCAATCGAGCTAGGGAAGAATTGTTAGAAAGGGAAGGGTTGCTTTCTTGTCATACTTTAGCCAAGGGACACTGATCCCAGCTTCTCCATGCAGTACCATCCACATCTCCATGTCACATTCACACATGGAGAAAAAATTGACCAATTAATAAAAATCACGATGTTTTTTTTTTTTTAAATGAATCTCTTGACTTGGTGATTTATTTATTTTTACTCTGAAGAGTTCACTATTCCTTAAATCCCATTTCCAGACTCTTGGGATTATGGTGAAGAAACCGTGCTTGGTCCTTCCTAGCTTCCCTCATCTTACTTGTGGTGCCTGGGTCTTACTTAAGGTTGTAATTCTGCTACATTTAGATTTATTTGCAAACCTGATTTTTATGAGAGGGGAGACATGAAGCAATGTAGCTTATACTACTGTTTTGTGGAGTAATTGGAGCTCTTAAAATGCAGAATCCTTTTTCAGATATTCAGAATATTTTTTCTAACATTTAGCTATAAGAAGGCAGAACAAATGTCACATAAATAAAATCAAAATACAATGCTTCAAAACTCTATAAAATGGTGATGGGATGCTTCAAACCGCACATCACATTATAAACTCGAATCTAATGTGCCGTGAAAAACAACTGTCCTTTCTTCATTCAGTTTGTCTTTTTTATTTTTCTTTCCTACATTTGCCTGGTTTTTATTTGTGACCCAATTGCACTATAGGAAATAAAGAACAAAGAGTGGGTAATATACAGTCAATTGTGTGTGTAATTTTCAGTGATGATAAAAGAAAAAAAAAGATGAAAGTCCCCAATAATGTGTGTCATTTTTCAACCAGATTGCTTGTTTTTCTGAAAGATAAGTTGCAATGCAATAATAGTATTTTGTCCTAGGGTGGGCCACATTTTTATAGTGCCTTCATGAGGAGGGGAGGGTCATGGTTTATTTATATATTGGAATTTTATCCCAGCTTTATTACTGTATAAATAACTAAAGACAGCCAACATACATAATACTTCATCTTATTTTCCCCACAACAACAATCCTGTGAAGTGGTGTGGGCCGAGAGACTAAGTAGCTGAAAGTCACCTAGCTGCTTTTGCTCCTAAGGCAGAACTAGAACTCACTGTCTCCTGGTGATTGGCCCAAGGGTCACCCAATCGACTTTACTGTCTGAGGTGGGAACTAGAACTCACATTCTCCTGGTTTCTAGGCCACCTTAACTAACACATAAAATTTGCTGTACCGGTTGGTGCCATGCCATCTTGCATGGATGGAGGCAAGGTTTGAAATGGGGAATTTGGCTCTGTTTTAATGGATATGGGACTCTTGAGGTACATGGTTGCTTTTGTGTTTGTTTTAAAAGGGAAGGAAACTATCTCCATACTACAGCTGTAGTAAGGAGATTTCCATACTACGGCTGTAGTAAGGATATTTCCATACTATAGCTGTAGTAAGGAGATTGACCAGACATCCGGTATAATAAGTAAAACCTAATCAAATACAATAGGCAAACATCAGAAAACTTTTAATTTGAAATTTAAAAGTGAAGTCTTCACACAGATCTACATTTGATCTACTTCTTCATTTAGACATCGATGACATGAACTTCAATGAGTCTAAGGATTTTCATGCCCAGTTTTCTTTCTTTCCTTGCTATGTAATTTTTCTCCTTAAATGGTACCCAATAAACCATTAAAGTACAAAGTTATTTAGCTTAAGTTAGTACTCAGACTTTCTTGTTCCTTCTTTTCTCTCATCCTTTTTTTTTCTTTTTGTATTATGCCTTTTCAATTTTAAGATTTTAAATAAGGATTATCTCACTTCCCTAACTCATTGCGCAATATAAGCCTTGGAGAATAAGATGCTCAGACTAAATTAAGTAGGTGCCCATCAGGTGTATAGAGCTACAAATCTTATAACACCTGTAGCCAGACCAGTGGGAGGAACAGCACAACACACCTGTCAATTTAAAGAAAGCTGCTGAATTTAGTAAAATGACCATTAAAACTGGATACAGTGAAGGGAGGCTGAGGAACCCATAAATCCTTGTCACTCAAAATTTAATGCTGCTACATTTGGTGAAGTATTATTCCAAACTATTTCTTACTACAGTACTACAAAGTAAAGTCTACAATTAAGTTCCAAAAGTAGATCACTTAAGGTGGGCACTCCTTTGTGAAGCTCGAGTTACGATTGGGAGATTTATTGTTAGTTTTATTTATGTACTTGTATCTCACCTTTATTGTTTTTACAAATAACTCAAGGTGGGCAAACATATCCAGCACACCTTTTTCCTATTTTCCCCACAACAACAATAACTCTGTGAGGTGGGTTGGGCTGAGAGAGAGAGAGTCCACTTGCCCAAAGTCTGGCTTTCATGACTAAGGCAGGACTGAAACTCACAGCCTCCAGCTTTTTAGCCTGGTGCCTTAACTACTAGACCAGGGGTGTCAAACTCATTTTTATTGAAGACCGCATCAGGGTTGTGTTTGACCCTGGGAGGGCCAGGGAGCATGCCCAGGCTGGGCATGGCCAGTTTGATGTCACTCATGTTGGGTGCACCAGTGGTGGCCTGAGGACTCTGCCAATGAAAACGTACTCCTGAGCTCCGTTTTCAGCTGCGACAGCCTCCTGCAACCCTGTGCCAGCGAAAACGGAGCTTGGGAGAGCTGCCTGCGGCCCTCACAAGCTCTATTTTCATTGGCAGAGGCACCGCAGGCCAGTCTGCTGTTTCCAGGGTGGCCCTGCGGGCTAGATTTAAGCATCCCGCAGGCCAAATCCAGACCCCTCGCCTTGAGCTTGACACCCCTGTGTTCGAGCAAACTGGCCCTTGGGTGATGGAAGGTGAGGGACAGATCGCATTAGAGGCTTGACTTGTAATTAGGATGTGAAACGATCAATCAAAGAATTTCTCCTTGACAATGTATAGGTAGTGCTTGGCTTAGGACCAATGTTTTCATTTCTAAGCAAGGCAGTTGTTCAGTAAGTCATGCCTGATTTTTACAACATTTTTTTTCCACAGTTAAGCGAATCATTGCCACTCTTAGATGAATTGTGTGGTTGTTTAGCAAATCTTCTCAGAAGCAGGCTAGAAAAGTTGCAAATGACCACAGGATGCTGCAATTATCTTAAATACATGTGGATTGCCAAACACCTTAATTTCAATCAGGTGATTAGGAATGCAGTGGTAGTTGTAAGTGCAAGGACCAGTTGTATGTTGTTGTTTTCCCAATGCGGTTGTAACTTCAGTCTCTAAACAAATGGTTATAAGTCAAGGGTTATCAAGGGGTCATCATATTCCTACTTCACAGAAGCCCTTTTCTAGTAGATTGAGTCTATCATCTGCACCTCTGTAACTGTCTGGTTTGGTTCTCCAACCAAACAGGATAGACACTTCAGGATAGAGACAGGATAGAGACTTCAGAGAGTAATTAGGACTGCAGAAAGAACAATTACTACCAACCTGCCTTCACCTGAGGAACTGTATACTGCATGAGTTGAAAAGAGGGCTGTGAAAATATTTACACACCCCTCACATCCCAGACATAAACTGTTTCAACTCCTACCCTCAAAATGACGCTATAGAGCACAGCACAACAGAACACAAGGACAGTTTTTCCCCAAAAGCCATCACTCTGCTGAAGAAATAATTCCCTCAATGCTGTCCAACTATTTACAAAGTCTGCACTACTATTAATCTCATCACTCCTTATCACCCATCCCCTCCCACTTGTGACTGTGTGACTGTAACTTTGTCGCTTGTATCCTTACGATCTATATGGACTGTTTCCTAGTATGATTTGATTGCTTATTGTACCCTGTGACTATTATTAAGTGTTGTACCTGATGATTCTTGACTCTTGATGAATGTATCTTTTATGTACACTGAGAGCATTTGCACCATGATTATGTGTCCAACCATACTTGGCCAATAAAGAATTCTATATTCTATCTATCTAAAGGTGTCCAATTCAGACTGCAAACCTCTGGATGGCCTCTAAATGGAAGCAGACAAAAGGAAAAAAAACAAATATAGCCTGCAAGTTACAGCCACAATTGAGTCCCAATTGTGAGACATTTAAGTGAGACATTTGTTAAGTGAGTTTTGCCCCATTTTACCACTTTTCTTGCCACATTTGTTCAGTGAATAGCTGTCACTGTTACATTAGTTGTTCAGTGAATCTGGCTTCCCCATTGACTTTGCTTGTCAGAAGGTCTCAAAAGGGGATCACAAGACCTTAGGACACTGTAACCATCATAAATAGGAGACAGTTGTAAAGCATTTGAATGTAAACCATGTGACCATGGGGATACTGCAATGGCCGTAAGTGTGAAAAATGGTCATAAATCACCTTTTTTCAGTGCCATTGTAACTGAACGGTTACTCAGTGAACGGTTGTAAGTCGAGGACAAGCTGTAATTGCTGCCCTCTCCTGGTCAGCTTTGTAGACCTCTGGGCTTTTGCAGTGCAGAGATGATGGCTCAAATGCAACAGACATTGATTTTACATGCTTGAGTGCTGGATGCCTTTTAGGAAGCTTTTTGCAGAGAGCTTGACACATCTGTTCCACTGTATTCTCCTGAGGCAGTTTTTCAAATTGCATGGCCATCTGATGTAATGCCAGCCTGCTGACTTTACTCCTTGCTCATCAGAATGTTGACTTCCAAGATGGGTTGCTATTTGCCCACCTGACTATAAAATATTTAAAGGTAGAAGGAAATGATGCAGGAGAGTATTCTTCTAATTAGTATATGCTGAACAAAATTACCTTGTTGATAACAGTGTTGTAAAGCACAAATAGGACATGTTATGTCCTGGAATTTTTTCTTAAAAAGAAACTGGGGGTGGTGGTGGTAAATAAATTCAATATTTGCACAATAAAATAAAAAGCTGTTTGGCAAGATTATATATAACATGACAGCAAAGATGCAAGCAAAACACAAAAACACAGAAAGATGGGCTTGAATTGTAGCTGGGGAGAGCCCAACAACTAGAGGGGCAATCTGTTGCAAGAGAGAGGTAATCCCCTCTCTTCAGATAAAACCCTGCAAAGCTGGCTAATGGGACTTGTCGTCCAAAGCATCTCCTATGCTGTACTGTGTATATGTGTGTGCACTGTGTAATCATAATTTTATTAAATTTTCAGATTTTCTTGAAACAATGCGTATTTTGAGGGGGGCAACCTGTTCAGTTTCTTGCTCTCTGTTGCAAGAAGGGACAATCCCTAACAGCATCTCCACCCTGGAGGTGGCTGATGGGACTTGTAATACGAAGCATCGCCTTAAGTATAAGTCCAAGTCTCCTTCTGATCTCTCAGTCCTCAAAGCACTTCCGCAAAGATAATAGACATGGGGTCTCTAACCTTGGCAACGTTAAGACTTGTGGACTTCAACTCCCAGAATTCCTCAGCCAGCAAAGCTGGCTGAGGAATTCTGGGAGTTGAAGTCCACAAGTCTAACGTTGCCATGGTTGGAGACCCCTGGTCCAAAGGGTCGCAGGTGGGGGAGAAGCCTAGAGAAGGCGGCATTACGCACTCACTCACACTCAAACACACATGCGCAGACCGAGTCCCTGCCTTCAATCGCCCTCACCTGGGCGGTCGCAGACTACCTGCCCATGATGAGTCGTTTCCCGCCCAGCGCTCCCGGACCGCCTCCTGGTGCTCTTCTCCACGCCCACCTCGTCTGTGATTGGCTGCTTTGGAAACTCGTCCCTCGGATTGGCTGAGCGGCCTCTTCCACCCACTCCCTCCGAAGGGCGGGGACACTTTAAAAAGGTAGCGGGCTGCTCAGGCTGAGGTAAAAGTGTGAGCGTGTTGCAAAAGTGGCTGTTTCTCTTGCTTCTCGAAAGAGAAGATGCTGCGGACGTGGGAGAGCTTAACAAGAAATAATAAATAATCTCTCCCGATTGCGGGTCTGCAGCCAAAGACTTTGTGCCTTTGCGCTCTGAAGTAATTCTAGCTGAGACTCTTAGACATTGTGGGATAAGGAGGGGAGCTAATTAATAGCCTTTTCTCAGCGAGTAAAGATAGTACCTGTGATAATTTTAACCATGGCATATATTCTTGGGAGTAAAATGCTCGTGGGTGACTGAGGTAATATCTGAAAGGTGTCCAATTTAAAGGGCTCCAATACCACAGCTTCACCTCTGGTGAGTTGTGAGTTACCTCAGTCCCACGAAGTGGTTTCCCTCAGGGAATAAGGCAGACTTCTGGCTCCTGAATACCTTTAGCCAAGGGTGAAGTGTTTAGGAGTAAAATATTGGTGGAAGCTGAGGTAATCTCAGCCATGTCCTGTTTTAAAAAAGGACCAAACCACCATAGGTGATTTAGAAATAGCTTTTAGGAGAAAGAAGCTGAGGTAATTTTAGCCAGGTGGACTAAACTACAGCAGGTGAATAAGTTAAAATTGGCTTAAATGCAAAATTGTTTCAGTCTCTAGTTGACCTTACTTTTTTGAATAAAGTCAACTCTTTGGGACCAGAAGAAATTTTAGCCAAGGTTCAACTTCTTCAACAAAACATGTAGAGGACCAACTGTTTCAAGTAACTAAAGGCAAAAGTTAACTAAAATTACTTTAGGTCCAGGAGTTGATCTTATTTTCTTGAAATAAAGTCAAATATTGAGGTACTTTTAGCCAAAGTTTAAGTTCTTGGAGATAATCTCAGTCATGTCCTATTGAAAGGACCAAAGCACCACAGGAAAGTCAGATTTTAAAAAAAAAAAAGATTTAAAGGTAAAAATTTACCTCAGGAGCTGACCTTGCTTTTAGGAATAAAGTGAATTATTGGGACCTGAGAGAATTTTATTCAAAGCTCAAGTTCTTGAATTCCTTGGTCAAATAAAGTATTAGCCAAATGAAACATTCTATTCTAAAGAAGCAAAACACGTAGAGGACTAGCAACTTCAAGTAAAGGCAAAAGTTAACTAAAACTAGTTCAGGTCCAGGAGTTTACCTTGTTTTCGGAAATAAAGGCAATTCTTGGGACCTGGAGTAATTCTAGCCAAGGCTCAAGTTCTTAAAGTAAAATATTGGCTGATATAATCTCAGCCATGTCCTGTTAAAAGGACCAAACCACCCAAACTCATCAGATTTAAAAATAGTTTTAAAGGAAAAATTGCCTCAGAAGCTGACCATGGCCCGAAATAAAATGAATTCTTGGGGCCTGAAGTAATTTTAGGTTCAAGTTCTTTAAAAAAAAGTTCTTGTGTCTAAAATCACACTTGCCCAATAAAGCCTATACTCTACTTTCCCCTCCCCTAATCCAATTCAATCTAATCTACCCTAAACTAAAAAAAGCAAAAGATGTAGAACTAGCATTAGCTACTTCAGCCTAAGGCAAAAGTTAACTAAAATCACTTCAAGTCCAGGACCTGGCTTTGCTCACAGGTATAAAGCCAATTCTTGGGACCTGAGGTAATTCTAGCCAAAGCTCAAGTCCTTAAAAGAAACAAAACATGTAGAGGATTAACGACTTAAAGGAACTAGTGGCAAAAGTTACCTAAAATTGCTTCAGATCCAGGAACTGACCTGATTTTCTTGCAGGAAAGTAAGCTCTCAGGATCTGAGGCAATTTTAGGGATGCTTTTTGGTTTCTGGAGAGTAAGAGAAACTCCTGGGACTGGAGGGTCATATCTTTGGGAACATAACCTGCAGTCTGAAGTATTCTCAAGGGTACAACATTCCAATTCATTGTAACTTGCTTCTTTCACTCATAAAAAGAGTGAAAGTAAATGCCTCTTGGTAAAAGTGATGAATTTGGTTTTCTAGTTTCTGAACATCAGGTGGTCATTTGGTGCTTTTTTTAATTTCAAAGGCACTCTACATGAAATGATTTGCAACTGACAAGCAGACAAAGACATCAAAGGTAAGTCAGTTTCATTAACTTTCCAATGCTTGTATTTAGCTAAGAAGCCTGACAGGTACTTTTGGCAACAGTGGTTTACTACTGCAGAAACCTTTGGGCCTTGCTAAAACTTATCCTACAGCATGCTTTAGCGAAGTTTTGTTTAAAAAAACACACAAAGTAGTTATGGAAAAAAGGTAGGCATAAATGTAACAAAGGTGTCTAAAACATATAAACAATTTCTGACCTGAGATAATTTTAGCCATTGGCTATTTTCTTGCAACCAGAGAGGGCTCCACAAGCATTCCCCATATCAACCCAGTGTGGAGATGGGGGTGATATCCCTACTTGTGGAGGTCGTTCAATTCCTGAGCTTCCACTCTGTGACACTCACATGGAATGAGTTTGGGAGTCAGTCTGCTGCCATCTCATTCAATTCCTGAGCACACACTCTGAGACACTCACACTAGATGGCCTCTCTGGGGTTCCACTGGGTGACCCTTTCAGTCCATGACTGAGCAGTGAGGGCGAATCACCCTGGATGAGTCAAGAGTGCTTAGGTGCAAGCCTCCTCTAGTCCCTGGGTACCCCCTCAGTATTCCAACTGGAAGGGAATCCTTTTGGATTACCTCCCTCCCACCCTCACTTTCTTGGAAAAAATCCCAGTACCAGGCAGACTTCTTAGAAGTGAAAGAAAACCTGGTGATGCAATTATATGTGATGCCGTATACAAATAAAGGAAAAGATTTGTGGCTTACAGTTCTCTGGAGCTTGGTTGGTTCTTCTTGCAAATGTTTCATTATCAAACTGGGGAACATCATCAATGCTAGGAGAGAATGGAGTTTGCTTTCAACTTATGTTCTAGTGCAGGGGTGTCAAACTCATATCATGGCATCGTTGCGTGATATAGCAGGACTTTTTTCCCCCTTGCTAAACTGAGCAGGGATGGGGTCAGCACGTAACGAATTTGGCCCATGGACCATGAACTTGACACCCCTGTTCTTGTGGTTTCAATATTGCTGGAAGTGGTTTTGAAGGTTCATTAATTGGGCTATTTGTTGTTAACTTGTTTGTTGTTAACTTGATTCAGGTATTGTTTACTTGACTGTTGGTCTGATATTAACCTTGGAGTTAACCTATGCCCATATAGGTGCTGATAGCTGGTGATGAGGTATTTTGGTACTTTTGATTCCTTTTGAGCTGGTTGATTGTCTCTTGTGTGCAGAGGTAGATATTGTTTATGTCTGTGTCTACTGAAGGCTAATTTATCAGAGTGCGGCTTTTAGAAATCTCATAGCATTAGTTGACATGGCTTGGTCTAAGTTGGTCAGTTTCAAATGGAAATTGATTATGACTGTTAATATGTTGTAAAATATGAGTTTTCATCATATATTCAGATTCCTAGTTGGTGTTATGATTAACAATAGGCTTGATATCTTCGTTATCAGGTTACTTTTACCCATGGTGATGGTTCTTAGAACATGAAGAGGACCTCAACAGTCTATTTTAATGCTAGGTGTGGCTGTTGATGGATGGCGGTGATGGTCCATTCCTCCTCGTGGTGCTGCTGGATACAGCCCACCTATTTTTTGGTGGTGCTAAACCAATCATGGACCCAATGTTTGGCCCAAACGACAGGCCGTTTGGAATTTTTTTCTCAACTAATGGACCAAAGCCACAAGGGCATCCTTTGCAGGTGACTTGTGCTGGTCCCACCCAACCAATGTGAAAAAATGAACAAGGGCTACCAGTTCAGGAGCGTGACCAGTTAAAGAAGCTAGCTCAAAAGAAGCCAAAACCATTCCCCATTGGCACTCTCAATGTAAGAATACAGACTGGACACAACTGTGAGTTAGCTGAAATCCTGAAACACCACCATATTGATATAATATGCCTTCAGGAAACCAGATGGAAGGGACAGAATTTGAGAGACATTGGAGAAGGTTACAAGCTGGTTTAACAAGGTACTTTCAACCACTATTGTGTTGCTTTTTTAATGAGCAAAGATCTACACAGCCATGTGTAGATGGTCTAGAAACACTCCAACTGTCTCATGTCTGGCCTAATTTTGGCGATGGTTCTTAGAACCCGAAGAAGATCTCACCAGCTCATTTTAATGCTAGGTGTGGCTGTGATGGATAGTAGAATTTATAGTTTTCTTGCCTGGCATAATTTTGACTGTGGCGCTGGTTCTTAGATCCCGAAAGAATGGTCAATGACCACCGACGTTTGACAGAGCCCCAGAAGTAATATCTGGGACAATTTAACACTGTGCCATTTTTGAACCCACAGTAGCCCAGGCCTCCCTTTGATCACAGCCAATTTACCCAGGGAAACTTCCTGTTGGCCATTTTGTGTTGTGGGACAATGAAATGCCAATCAATCCCCAGAGTAATGGATGGGCTTCTGCCTTCTCAGTGAATGTCCCCTGGGAGGCACAGGATCAGGGCAGTAGGGTCTGGAATTGCCTGTGCATGCTGGTGCAGCTCCATGCTGCTGTCACTGCTGCCCTATACTTTGCATGAAGCCTGGAACACCACTTCCCACCATGACAGCCAACTTGCCCCCTCAAGTTGTCCTATGCTGGGTTGGAGGTATTTTGAGGCTCATGCAAAGTATAGGGCAGTGATGAGAGAATTGTGATGCCAGACTGCCTCTTCCCCATGGGTCTCTTCAGACCCCATTCTGTCCCCTACCTCCCCAGCGCCCGAGGCTACTGCCATCCATTATAATAAGGCTGTGGCCCATCCCTCAGCAAGGATACTGGCTGGCATTTAGTTGTCCTGCACTATGAATCAGCCTGGATTAAGTCTCCCTGGCTGAACCGGCCATGATCATACACCAAGGGAGGATGGGGGACCAGTGGCAAGGGTGGAGTGCTGGCAGAGGACCAGCTGTGAATGAATAGCCCAGCTTAGATTGGCTGCAATTGCGGTGGGGGTTGAAGTGGGTGCGAAAATGTTGCCAGCATCAATTGTCCCATTCCTGACATTTACTTGCAGGTTGAAAGATCAGCAGAGGGCGCAATGGCACAAGAAGACATGTGAAGTGTCTTGTGCAGGGATATGGATGAGAGCTTCTATTAAAACATCCTTTCTAGGAGAGGAAAGCAGCCTCATAATCCATTACTGTGCTGCCAATGGATATTGTACTGATAGCTATAAATAGATATGTTTTGCGATTCACAGATACACCAGGAAATTGGAGAGATTGGAGGCATTTTTGTGTGTGCTGTTTTGTTTTAAAATGATGGATTTAAAAACATTTTGTTTTCCACTCTTGTTTTTTTGAACCAAACAATCTGATTAAGAGTTTGGAAGGTGTTGTGACATGCAGGTTGTCTTAGTAAAGATATTGTCCAATTGTTGATTCATTCTAGACTTGCTGCTGCACAAGCATTTTTGATTATCACGAGCAGATCTGGAACAGATTCAAAAACATTGTCATCCATAACACACAAGCAATTAATGACAGGTGCTGCCATGTTTCAGTGTCCACTAACCATGAGATAGTTTCAAAAGACTGTATTAATGGCCAAAGTAATGGTATTTAAATGCAGACTAGGTCTGCAGGAGATAAATAATCTCTTTCATAGCCCAAATAGGACATGCAAAAATACATGCACCATCTGCTTCAGGTTGAAGGCCACACCAGTCAGGACAAGGGCATAGGTGATTTCTAAAACAAAACTAAACTCCATTAAATTTATATCAATAAAGTATAGTTCTGATCATTATTCCCCTTGGGTAGCCTTGGGGCCAGAATTTGGATGCCCTTGATTAAAATATCTTAAAGTGCTCCCTTGGTGAGTCTGGACCCACCTGTTTTGAAACACTACACCTGTGAATTGGATGCAGCATTATACTTTCCATCTTCTTTCCAACAAAGCTTTTCATGCCCATTTTGGAAAAAGACAAGAATTGGCATTATAATACGGTCTTGAAAACATGGATTTCTCTGTGCGCTTCAGACCTGATCAAGAGCCTTGTCTGATTATTTTATTGCTGCCATGGGAGTGGGATTTTAAATTACAGATTTTTAATTGTTGCTGCATGTGAGTTGGGAGGCTGTATAAATCTCTTAAGTACCACTTGGTTGTTCTGATGATCGGTTTAGTTGGTTTAGGTTGCCCTGCCAACCTGTTCATTGAAAAGAGTTTTCTCAATGTTCTTTCTCTACAACACAGTGCTCAACATTTTGTAGCCATCAATGTTGGGGAAGAAACTTTTCTTCTACTCGTTCAGCCACTTTTCTTCCAGAGAAAGAATAAAGAAAAACCTTGCAGAGAAAGAGTGAAGAAAAATCAGGTTGCCTTTGTTCTTCTCTGATGAACAGCCTGAGATTGGGTTACTGTGAATTGTCCTGAACAGAGAACGCTTGTATTTCTGGCCAGTGCACTGGTCCCTTCTGAAAGGCACATACTGTACATGTATGCTGCTGGTCTTTGTATATACATACCCCACACACTTAGAAATGTTGGAGCACGTGTCTTGTGACTCACACACCCACTCTCCGGGGCCAGGAAGTGGCAAGAAGAGGAAATGATTGGTGCGGCCTTTCGTTCCCTTCCAGATGCTCGACATGCCACACTCCAAGGGCTGTGAAGCAGCCGCCATGAAGGTGAGTGACCCCTATTCCCAGTTTCCTTTCTAACAATAACTACCATTCTCCGTCTTTCGGTTTCCTGCCTCTGGAACAATGTGTTAGCTGGGAAATTCCTTGCTGGAAGTTAACTCTTTGAGTTGAAGAACCTGACTCTGGGTAAAAGAGGTGGGGGGTGGTAGTGGCAGTGAATGAAAACCACATGTTCCACCGAGAAAGGCATGGGAAGAGATGGAAAATCAGCGGTAAGCAGAAAAGCAGGGTTGTAAACCAGAAGACAGACAGAAAAGCACAGGGAGATTCATTTCTTCCCACTTTTTTTGTTAGCCCTGAAATGCCTTTTTCACCATCTTCGGTTTGTTCTCAGGAAGTTTTTTTCATACAATAGACGAGAACTTTATGTTATAGTTAATGATGGGTGGAGAGAGCATAATGGTTCAGCCTTAACGGCAGATTCCAAAACTTTAGGCTTCAGAGTTAGAGCAATTTCAAACTTTCGAACTTCTGCTGGTGCTCGATATAAGTATTTGTGTGCATGTTTGTGTATACACAATCGAGAAAGCAAATATGAGCAGAGAAAAGTCTTTTGCCTTCTCCGTTACAAAGCTAAAAGCCAGGAAGGGGATAGTTAATTTCAGGGATGTGTAGGCTATAGTAGATTGGCAGGAATCCCGTAGAAGAGGGATAGCAAATCCACCCAGCCTTATGATGCAAAAGTGAGAGGCCACGCTAGGTTTCTGTCAACCCCAACGGTCTTTTGTGACGAGGACTTTGGCTGGCTGACAACTCCTAACAGCCTTTGCAGATAGCAGCACTATGGCATGCACGTTTTTAGGAGTTTTTCTCCAACAAATTACAATATCTTCAGCTGTCTCAGTGAAAGAAGGATCTGTTCCGCTGGGTGGATATATCAGTATTTTTCCAACTCTGGAGGCTTGGATCTACATGGAACTATGAACTTCGTCAGAGCTTTGGAACAAACCAAAAATGCCCGTTACATTGTGAAGGGGTCACTTAAGACAGAACAACGCAACATGTAGGGTAGGAATTTTGTGAGTGTGTGACTATAAGTGTATAAATGTTGTGCCTCCAAACCTGTTCTATTGCTTTCCAAATGCCAGATTTATGTGATCAGGCATTATGTTTTGTTTGTGTTAGCATACTACAACACAGTGCTAAAAAAGGAGGGAGGAAAGATTTGAATTATCTATATTCTGATAGGAAAATATTTTCTCTCATCTATGTGAGTCTATTTATGGGTTTTGATGAACTTCTAGATTAAGATGTTTTTGTTAAAAAACTATAATTTTCAAGGGTTTCTTCATTTTTTTCATTGATGAGTGCCACGTTGGTGAACATTCAGAAACAATTAGAACAGAAATGCCACTTTTAAGGTTTTTTTATTTGTTGGCTTAAAGGATGAATTTGAGTTTTTAAAAGACTGCTATTTAAATAGATGTTGAGAATTAGATTCTGTTGGTTCATTACAGAAATACACGATCCAGTTTTTGATTTCAGTTATTCATATTGGAATTAATAAATGTGGACAGAGAAAATGGGTTGATTGCATATTGTTTAATCCAAGCTAATTTTTAAAATGACCAGTACGTTAATGGAATATGGACACATTCTGAAAATCTGGAAAACTTTCATAATGGAAAAAAAATATGTAACTTGCTTTAAACACATAAATATCTGCAGATGAGGAACAACACAGTGTTTTTCCACCACTCTAAAACCAATTAACATTCTGCATCTCAGCATCTGCTATTCTGAATTTGGACAAACTAAAATGTATGACTCCCATAAATTATCTCCAGTGAATCCTGTACTAAGGCATTTGCCTACTCTGTGGTATAGGTGAGATCTGCACTTGGTTTATAAATTTAACATGTCCCATGTTGGTTTTGATGATAAATCTTTCTGGATTGATTATGTTGTGATTCAGGGGTGGAATCATGGGACAGAGTTAGAAAATACATCACAGTTGTT
The DNA here is from genome assembly GCA_015471245.1 of Laticauda colubrina. Lineage (NCBI taxonomy): Eukaryota > Metazoa > Chordata > Lepidosauria > Squamata > Elapidae > Laticauda > Laticauda colubrina. The sequence goes on from BLBF01000072.1 coordinate 1,153,480, forward strand.
TCATAATTCTGTTTTTTCCTCTAGTTCATTTTTTTTGCCCTACTTGCCCTCGCACATTTCACAATTCCTGTGGTTGCCCAAGGTAAGATGCTATTTTTGACATGGATCTTGATATACTATTTCATGCATAGGAATCTTTCAGGGGTACAGGAAAACCTAGCAACTTAAAGCTTAGAATTTGAGGGGAGGATCACCTGGGTGATCCAAACATCAGTTATTTATACTTTCTAAAGCCATTTTATCTGCACCTTGGCAGGACTGACAAAATATCAAGCAGAGTATGGTTCTTCCATCCCCCACAATGTAAGAAAAAGATCCCATAGCATATTTTTCAAGAGTTTCCCACCATTCAGTCAGAGCTGAAGAAGCTTCTTTGGATGAGAAGCAAAACATCTTCAAAGAAAAACCAGAAAGTCTAGTTTCCGCTTGAAAAAGCACCTTTGGGACAACCATGACCTGGATGACGGAGAATCTCCATAGACATCCCATTGTATAATTTTGCATCTCTTATCTGGAGTGTTTGCTTACTAGCACTATTACGACAATTCAGTCCATATCTGTTCAGCTGTCTTATATTTGTCAGAGTTTCTAAAATATATTTTTATTTAATTGTAGTACAGGGCTTTTTTGTTGTGCTTTTCTTAAATTTATAGAGAAACACTTACCTGGAAGTTACCCACTAATTTATCCTTGTTCTTAGTCAATGTAATTTGCAACCAGCATGGGAAATTTTTGATAAATGTATGTGTAATTTATAAAGATGCATCCAAATAAATCAAGACAGGGAGAGGAACAAGAAAGAAAACTATGCAGGGACCCCCTTTTATCATTTCCTGTTTCCCTTTTTCCTTTAATGCCCACAAGAGGTGGGAAAGAAGACATTTGGAGATTTCAGATAAAAAATATTGTGATTAATTTTACCGTTAAGATGAAAATTAATTCTCTTTAAATAAGCCAAAACATATGCTAGCATTTTCCACATTTCTTTTTTAAAAGAATCTATAGTGACAAATTTCACATTTTTTCTGCATGCGTTGCAAAGCCGAGAACCAGGTTGTCTTCTTAAAAATTATTTTTAAATATTTGCAAATTGCTGGCAGAAAGAAAGGTGAGGAAATGTAGCCAATTGGGATCCTAAACTTACTACAAAGGAGAAGAAGGGAGTTTGGGACATGTTATGGAGGAAGAATGACTATCCTGACTTCAAATAATTGACCAACATTAGTAGCAACATTGAGCCCAAAATTTCTGTTACTAAACAAGATAGTTGTTAAGTAAGTTTGCCCCATTTTATAACCTTTCTTGCCACAGTTGTTAAGTGAACAATGGCAGTTGTTAAGTTAATAACATGATTGTTAAGTGAATCTGGCTTCCCTGTTGACTTTGCTTGTCGGAAAGTCGTGAAAGGAGACCACGTGACTCTGGGACACTGTGACCATCACAAATATGAGTCAAGCATCTGAATTTTGATCACGTGACCATGGGGGTGCTGCAATGGTTGGGTGAAAAATGGTCATAAGTCAGTTTGTTCAGTTCTTTTGTAACTTTGAACAGCACCAAATGAATTGTTGTAAGTTGAGGACTGCCTTCTACTTCTGGAGTTCAGACCTGATTGCAATTGTCTCTGTAGTGAAGTAGCTCACTCACATACAAACAGGAGGCAACAGCAGTGTTGTGGAAAAATCCAACATCTGCAAAATTCCAGCTTCTGAAACCATTTTGGGACAGGAGACAGAGCTTTGTGAGAGACCTTCCGAAAAGGACTGAACATGACCCCTGACAGCAGAATGTTCACATGATATCTGGGTGGAAAACAGGGAGCAACTGGTGAACTTTTATGTAGAATTCCTGCACTCTATACTTCAATCTCACTTGTTACTCCTCCCTTTCCAGATGTGGTCCAAATTTGAGACCTGCTACTCCACATTGACCTCCAGCTTTGTTTATGCATACTGAATTTCTGTTTGTAGTTTCTACTCCTTGGCTTTTGGACTACAGCAGGAATGTCCAACCTTGGCAACTTTAAGACTTGTGGATTTCAACTCCCAGAATTTCTGGGAGCTGAAGTCCACATGTCTGGAGTTGAAGTCTATATGTCTTAAAAGTTGACAAGGTTGAGAAACATTGCTCAAGGGTGTGGTAAGAATAAAATGGAAAGTTGCACTGTTCTGAGCAATTTGGAGAAAAGATTGAAGATATAGACAAAAGAGTCAGACAGAAAAGGGATATTTAGCTGTCTCCATCTTGATTCAGTTTCAGGAAGTCCAACTTTGATAGTTCAGAAGGAAGAAGATGCCAAAGGATTTCAAACCACAACAGATTTTTTTCTGAGCACTGTTGGTGAGTCTTTTGCCAAAATAGCTGGCAATAGCCAATCTTATTCAACCAAGCTAGCATTTGCATACTAATTAAGTATATATTTCCCATCCCTAGATTATTTTGCTTCTCTGAAGTTGTATTTTGAGAAGAGAACTAATTGGTTGGACAAAAGGGCTAATTTCCCTAGGATGCTGCTTCAAAATCTTGCTAAAGTTAAATGAGTTAAACAACATAATAGAGAGCCAGTTTAGTATAGTGGTTAAGGCAGCAGATTAGAAACTGGGAGTCTGTGAGTTCTAGGCCTACTTTAGGCATGCAGCTAGTTGGGTGACATGGGCCAATACCTCCCTCTCATCCCTAAGAAGCAAGCAATGGCAACCCAATTTCAGCAAACTCAAGTTTCCCCATTGCACTGTTGATGTTATTTAGCCTGGTAATAAAATGCAGGAAGAGAAAAAAAAAAAAGTTTTAGGGAACACTGGGAACCAAACATTTCAACCCAGAGCTATAGTCTTTCCTATTCAGTCTTTAAAATGATCAGTGGGTCACTTGTATTCATTAAAAAAACCCTCCCTTTTTATGAACTTGTAATCTCTTAACTTGGGTTAGAGCTGGGGCAACTGGATGGAACTGACGTTTAGCCATCAGTTGAAATGTAACCTTAGGGTTTGAGAGAAATTCGTCCATTTAATATATTTTTCCTTCTCCGTGCTTTGTTTTTCTATGACAGGGATGTTACCAAATGAAAGTCACAATCCAGAAAATTTAACCTTTCTGCAAGATAATGTATCAACAAGTGGTATGTAACTGTGGACATTGTTACATGTTTAGTGTACATAGTTCATTTGTTCCTATTGGCAGTTGTCATTCAATCAAACCAGTCAAAGAGAACAGTTTTGATTGATGTCCAAACCTAGCATGAGACTTAAGCCACAATTTGTGAGCTGACATAAAAACATATTTGAACGTTGGAATTAAGGTCAAGGATTTCCTTTCTCTGCTTAATGCTTAGTTAAAGAATCTGTAGAGATTGATTATAAAAAAAAAACATCAAGTGGATAGGGAAAATTCACAAAGTAACAATTCTTTTCTAATGGCACTCTTTTCTTTACTTGTTATAGAAGTGACAATATCAGCTGAAGTGACAGTGGCTCTCAGCACAAGCATTGTACAATCCAAGAACACTCCAGGTGAGGTCACAACTGTGAGTCCAAAGAACACAAAGAATTTTGAAATAAATTCTAAAATGCCCTGAAAATCAGACTAAAAAAAGTCCGTGAAGCTTCTTTCACAGAGGAACAGAACTTTCAAGGATGATTTTCTTGGGATAGTAAAATTTTCCTCCGGCATTATCTTTTCCAGAAGATTCCACACCTCAGCTACCATCTGTTGACCAAAAAAAGAGAAGAGGTATTTCTTTAATTATTTATGAAAGATTTAAAGATTTCTAAATTGTTTGCCATGCTGGGCAAACTTTTCCAAGATGACAGACTCTTATCAACATTAATGAAGATCTATGGTAACACATTAACATCTACTGCACAATAAAATCTACAGTCTTAACTCAAGTAAGTGCTGAAAAATATGTTTTTCAATTCTGACATTTCCATATCAATGTGTTTTCATCTTCTTTCCATAGATACTGAGATTAAAGAAAATCGTGATATTTTCATTTATGGTGAGTTTCAAACTGGGCTAAAAAAAGGAAAAACCTTGAAGGGAGATTTCCAAACTCCCGTGATCCTGTAAAAAAACGGTTTGAGGGAGAAAATACTAAAATAAAATGTATATGTTACTATCAATGTGTGAAATTAAGCATTTTATAGAATGTCTAGGAAATCTATAGAATTCCAAAAATGGGACATCAAAGTGTGAAACACTTTATATTTCACACATATCCTAGGCACTCTTTTCAATGCCAGAAGGCAAACTGGCAAAGTATAAAATACTCCCACTAAAATGCCACGCTAGCCTTTCTTGTTGCAACCAGTAGGCCAATACTGGTCTTTTTCTCTTGTTTCTTTCAGTAAGAAAGTCCTGTCCTTTATTCTGCGTTTCTTCTTTCATTTTCATGTTTTTTCAATAAAGAATTTAGATTAGGGTTAGGATTTTCATAACTCCCTTTTCATACTTTATTTCAATACTGTAGTTCTTGTCATTCCGCATAATGCCTAGGTCCTATATACAGTACAATGTCTAGGGAAAGTATGTAGCATATTAAAAATAACACAGACATTTCATACTTTGCCTAAAGATGTTACACATTTTATAGATTTTCTAGCCATTCTGTGTACTGTGCCACCTTTTCATAGATTACTGGCAACATATAGATATGTTGTGATGAGGCACCTGAGGTTTCTCCAAATATTGATGGCCAACAGAGAGAGATTCTGGCACTCATTTGACAACACTGGAAGGCTCACCAGTTCTCTGATGCCCATTTACCCAGTGGTTATATTTATACCATTTGCTAAAACCTGATATGCTGGAAACTTAGTGGCTACATCCACACAACTTGTTAAGCTTGGTCAGTGGGTTTTTTTAAAAAATCATTTGAAGGTATTTTGGTAGCTTTGCATGTTGTGCAAACCCATCTTATTTGGTTTGTTCATGATTCAAAATACTGGTTAAAGTCAGGAAAAATGAATGATTTGAGAAGCAGGTTAGATGCAGTGCCTTCCCGTCAAACTTCAATAGATGCTCTTGAAATGTTGCCTCTTTTCAGTTCCAGATATTCCAGACTATTGACTTTTCTCTGTTTGCCTTACAGATTATTATTCCTTGCGCAAATGGGGTTTAGTAGCTGCTGCCATCCTATTCATCTTGGGCATTCTCATTCTTACTTGTGAGCCTGAGAGACTGGAATGAATGAATGAATTTTATCTTATTAACTGAGGGTGGAAAGAGAATGATGGGATAAAAGAACAGAACCATGTTTCATGTCATCGCCTTACAACCCTAGTTTAGTTTTAACAATTATAGTTAACGTTAATCAGTTCATTACACTGGTTTTCTATTAGCTTTCTCAGCAATATTATCTGCATAATTGAAAATGCTAGAATATAACATCACACCATTAATATCACCATTTGAAATCAGAAGTACTTCAGGAAAAAAAAAAGGCAACGTTTAGGTGGGAACATTTAACTTTGCTATCAATTTGTAGGGCTGCCTATCCATTCCATTCCAAAGAAAATCTGGATGGTGAATTTGAAATCAAAAGAGTTGCATATTATTTAATGTTCAGGAAAGGCCTCTGGGAAGCACGTGGTTTAGGGCACTGTTTTCCACCATGATTCCAATGCCTCGATAGGTTTAAAGATGCTACGTAGGCTGCCATTTATTTTTACCATAAGGCAAACTCTAGGGCAAAGTAGTGATGGTGGGGAGGTTCTGGCATTCCAGGTATGCTCAACCACAATGCAAGCACCTTAGTGTACCCCCAACCATTAGTGTAAGAAGCAACTGACATGCCATCTCTTCCCTTTTGGTTCGGAACTTTAGGAAAGAGCATTCCTCAAATACTTTGTTTGCTTCCTTTTCTCTTCAGGTGGTAAACATGGGAAATTTCCACGATGCCGAGGGAATAAGCGGGCAAGGTAAACCTACAACTGCGTTGCCTACTCTATCCCCTTATCTTTGTGCACTTGATCACATGAAAAACGGAATGGAAGAATAAAATTGTGCTTGAGAAACATGTCTGATTCTCATGTGTGACCAACTCTGATCCTGATTTCTTACTTTTACAGAACGTACGCTGTGTCTCATGCTTGAAACGTCTTTGCCTGAAGCCTCTGAAGGCTGCACTGAGAATGCTTTGGCGCCACCAGGGGGCATCCTTTCTTATGATGAAAAAAATGTTTGGTCTCCCAAAACGATTTTCCTGCTATCCATCCTTTCCATTTGTGCTTTTTATGATCCTACAACATAAGTCCATTTTTATTGCCCTCTCCCTAAATTATCTTTTTGTTACATTAAACTAGTTCCTTGGCACAACCACAAGGCCTGGAAATTCATTGTTCCTTGCTTCGCCTGCCTGAGGTCAGGGCGATGTGTTATCATGACTATTGTTTTTGGTTGCTTAGCAAAATTTGTCCATCCAAATTCTCTGCCAAGAAATCTCAAGTTCTGTTCTCTCAGTAGATTTTTGGTGTGGTTTGTTTCCTGACATTGACTCTGTGCTGTCTTTGGCCTGATGTGGGTGTGGGTTATATTTACATACCCTCATTCTGAAAGAAGCTATGTTAGCAAAGCTGTTATCACTGGGATCTGGAAGTTGTCAAATTGGATGACAAGGTAGAAAGATTCAGAAAAGAAGGGAGGAGGTGGTTTTATAAAAAAAAAAAAATAGCTCTCTGGGTTAACATACATTAAACCATAATCTGGTCTATTTGACTTTGGTCCCTCATAATGGGTGGATTCTGCCTTCGTAGTTTGTAATTCATTTTGAACAAAACCCAGCTAATATCTCTTCCCATAATGCCAAGGGACATTCGGTTTATCGCATTACAGTCTTCAGGAGTAAAGTTGGCCACAAATAACTTCACTCATATAATCAATGACAAAAGTGTTGCTCAATGATGTTGAAGGACCAAATAATGTATATTGCATAAAATGGGAAAGCAGCAGCAACAAATAAAACAAATAATATATTTATGGTTGATGTAGTTTGTATTTAATGATATTTGCTGTTGACAGAATCCAGACCTTATCTAGTCTGGCTAGTCCCATCTTAGGCACAAAGCCATATGGATGACCTGGGGCCAGTGTTTGTCTGTCTCTCTGTCTGTATGTCTGTCTCTCTCTCTCTCCTTCTTCTCTCTCTGTCTCTCTCTCTCCCTCTCTCTCTCTCTCTCTCTCTCTCTCACACACACACAGAAGGTCCCAGTACTAATACTTCATTAACAATCATTTTATTGTTAGATGCATATATTTTATTTCATGTTGCTTTGAGGGTTAGTCTATGGTGGCAAGCATCATGACTGTGATGCAAAACCTTTTCTAGATTATGGCTAGAGTTTGTACCCAGCTTCACTTCAAACAATTTTTTTAAAAAACAAAAACCTCCAAAACTCAAGCAGAGTATCACCCTACAGATTAATCCTAGGTTGTAGGCCAATGTTTTTCAAACTTGGAAACTTTAAGACCTGTAGACTTCAACTTCTAGGATTCCCCAGTCATCCATATTGAAGTCCACACATCTTAAAATTGCCAAGGCTGAAAAACAATGTTAAGTCATACAACTATCCTTAAAAATTAAGAGCATTTTCTTGAAATGTTGCTTCTGAACTGTTGAGCTAAACTGAAGTTTGCTTTTTTTTTTTTTTTGAGGTGGAAATTACAGAAATGATCCTGGTGAATCTTCTTAGGGGAGTTAACCAAAGCAATAGGAAATGAAAATTCTAGATGATTTTATATCTAATACATACAGCTATATGATTGTGCCTGTATTTTCTTGAATGTTTTAAAAATACTTGTGCAGGGGTGGAACTGCAAATATCCATCCATCTGAAACACAAAAGAAAACCAGCCCAAGCCTGTCTCACATATGTCTGGAAAGAAATGTTTAGAAAAGTATAAACAGAACTTAATGTGACTTTTCAAAATGAAAAGTTCCCTGCTAAAAGCATGGGAGCAAAAAAAAAAAAAAAAAAAGCAAAACCATAAAAGAAAAGACCTTGGAAGATTTTAACCAGAAGATGGCAGCAGAAATATTTTTGTAGCTTTTTGAGTTTCTAAATTAAAAAGATGTCCCACCAGGCTGCTTTTGGAATTTGGGCTTTTTAAAGTTAAGAGTTCCATCCTTTCCTGAACTTTAAAAAAAACAAAAAACAAAACAGGTTGACCTCTACAAGGAAAGCCTGGCAAATAGAGGCATACTATGTTTTTACATAATTATGTGTTTCCCCCATTTCTTTCCCCCCCATCCATGTATCAAAAAAATTCCAGAGGGAAAGAGTTTCTCATGCCCAAAATGTACAATGTTTGGACATCCAAGCCTGCTGGATAGTTCTTTATTAATAGACCTCATTTTGCCACCACAAAGGAAAGCGTTCAGGAAAAAGTGAATAATTTTACATTCCAGTTTTATTATAGTAAAATAACTGGTGTAGATTGAACTTCTGGTCTCTTACAGAGATGATTACTGTAAGGTGGGTAGGTGGGTAGATGGCACAAGTGGGCTTGACTCTTGATGCACAGACATCGCAGGCAACAATCCGCAGGTCTTCCCAGGACATTCTTCGGGTCCCCTTGATCCCATCCATCCATCCACCTTGCCCATCGTTTTCCTGTTTCCATCAATCTTGCGAAGTTTCTCTCCTTCGTTATCCGTTTGCATCACAACGCAAAGTGAGGTAAACATCCTCAGGAAGCAGAAAAGCTTCGCAGGCCCCGAAGAGCTCTGGGTTGTGAACACCTCCTTTCCGACGGGCCCCGCGGTTGAGCAGCGGCCGGGTCGGACGAGAAGGCGGGACGTCACCGAGCCCAGCGGGTCAGCCTCGGTCCCAAGGTCGGGTGCGGGTGCGGGAGGCAGGGCGGCCAACCCGCATCCTCTTCGGAGTGGCCGAGGCGGCAGTCGGTGGGCAGGGAAAGGGGCTGCCACGCGGGGACGGCAGCGCGAAGAGGCGCGCTGGTTCTGGATGCCGCTTCTGCGCTTCCTTCCGCCAGATGGGAAGCGGCGGCTCTTTGGATTGGGGCCGCTTCTCTCCCGCGCCTCGTCAAGAATCTCGTCTCCTGGTTTCCCACGACCCGCGCTGGCAGCTGGGCGATGGCTCGACGCGTGCTCGGGGCGGGAGATTGTGGGTTTCCGGGGTGGCTGTTGAGGTTTGAACCCACAACCTTCACTCGGACGGTGTTCTTAATCCCGTGCGTTTTAAGATGGCTTCGGGTTGTTGTTGGTTTTTTTTTTTGTTTTTTTTGCTTTTTGCCGGGGAGGTGGCTTTGGCATCTGCGTGTTTCCAGCCCCGTTGATGGCACGGACGTGCACCAACAGCATGTGAATTAAGCAACTTTCGTTAAGCGGTTGCTCAAGCGTGTTGCATGCAAGAAAGGTCCCGTAAATCTATGATAGAGGGTGGATTGGGGAGGTTCCGCCTCTTCGAAATGCTGATGTCAGAGGTGAAAGAAACTCTTGGGAAGTTGCTCAAGGTCACCTAGCAGCTTTGGAAGCCTCTGGCATGGTGATACAGTACTGCAATCTGCATTCTTCGTGCAGCACTTAAATACGGAGGAATGGGGAATTAAAAGAAGGGGATGGTGTCTTTTATACGTTCTCTGTCTTCCCCCCCCCCCTCCTTCCTTTCTATGGTCCCCAGTATTGCTGACTTGGCCAGCTTAAAGGAGCCTCCATTCTTCAAAAGCCCAGCATGGATTCTCCTGTGGTCCTAGGTAAAGACTCCCAGTTTCCCTCCCTTGAGCCTGATGATCCGGTCCCAGTAAAGAAGTTTTATCAGGGTGAACCTGTGGCCCTGGGGGTGAGTACAAAGATGAGTGATGGGAATGATGGTTCGCCTCCTTTCAAATGACTCTTGGAAATCTAAGTGTGGTCATCGCTGTCCCCATTCTTGCAGGGCAGTTAAATCAGAGCAATGGACATTCCTGTTTAGTTTAGTCTTTGAATGTCTTGCCGTTCTGCAAGGTTGGGAAACACGGATGGTCTTCCAGAGGTGAATACATGACTCCCAACAGCTGCAGTGAGTGGGACCAGTCCTGGAGGATGCTGGGAGTTGTATTTCTGGAGTGCCACCCATGCTCATTCCTGCCAAGGGCAAGAAAGGCAAAAGACTAGAAAGAGACAGAATGAGCTGATTTGTATGATGCAGGACTCCAACCACTAGAGATAACAGTTGCATTCCTCTGACTTGCTGAAGTTACAAATTGGCTTTTTCCAGAACTAGCTTTGTGCCTTTCCTTCAGGCACAAAGTATATGTTAAAATTCAGTATATGCAGACCATGATTGAATCATCATTGAGCATGACTGAGTTTGAAATAGAATTGGGTACATTGGGTACAATGATGAACATGTAATTCCTAAAGTGTAAAAAGATTGAAATTTGAAACAGAAAAGAATGAGTGAAAGAATATTATAAACTGTGCTATGTATGGATTGAACATAAAAATATCTATGCCTGATGAGTCCCAACAAGGAGGAAAGTGACTGCATAGTCATAGTGACTCCTTCTGGCCAGTAGCTAAGATAAAATGAAGAAAGAAATAGGTTTGGCAGAGGTTGGTGAACATTAGTGATCCAAGCCAGTGGCCAACACCAACAGATGTTGAGAGTTATAGTTCAGGTACATCTTGAGTATTGTTGGGTTTCCACATTGTGGGAAGGTCATATCTGCAGGTGAATAGTCTTTAAAGTTAGATATCCCATTTTAAAATCTTGTATCATTTTATTAAAGTTTAAAGTTTGGGAAGTGATGGGATAAAATGTAATCAGGCTTTGGTATGTTTCTCTGCCCTCCTGCTCTGCTTATGGTGTGTGACTTGAAAGCGATGACTAAAATCAAAATTATTACTTTCTCTATTTGCAGATTACACAGATATTAATAGGAATCATAGGAATAGTTTTTGGGATCCTGCTCAACTTTATTGATGATGATGATTCGACTTACTTCCTGCTTATAAAGATACCCTATTGGGGTGGAATCTTGGTAATTTTCCCTGCTTATAAAAATGCTCTATTGGGGTGGAATCTTGGGAATTTTATATGATCATGTATTGAAACAATTCAACACAATAACTCAGGATCCAGATGTTGAATTGCACATCATAGCAACCTGGTCTTTGCTGAAGGATGTGTGGAGCTATAGTTTAGCCACTTTTGGTTTCTCCAAATCTTTTTACAGACTACTTCAGAAAAAGGATTGCTTGGCTAGTTCTGTTTTTGTCTTATATCTGGTCTCCAAATTTCTAAAAACCTCTGAATTAAGAGATTATACAAATAGAAGTAATTTCCTTGGCTCTTATTATATAGCGAGTTCTTACTTACCAACCAACCACCACATTCAGTGACTAGTTAGTAGTTAGTTTGCTTTGTTGTCACTGCACCTCATACAATGAAATTAACTACCATCTTCAGTGTACATTATAACTATAAACAACAAAGCACAAACTCACCTCCTTCGCATTCTATACCTTGAATTGAAAATCCCTGGATATTGCATTAATATTGCACTATAGAGTAGAATTCAATAGAATGCCCTGGGATTTTCAGCCTATTTGTCCTTGTTGTTATTATTGTCCTGTACCGTCAGGGTGCCCAGGATGAGATGGATCTTTAAGGATGTTTTGAACTTTCTTAAGGCAGCGGGAGCTATAAAACTTTTCCAAGAGAGGAGAGGGCAAGCAATGATCTTCTGGGCAATGATGTTAATTCTCTGGAGCACTGTCCTACCTGCTACTGTGCAATTGGCAAACCAGACACAGGTGCAGTAAGTTGAAATACTCTCTATGGTGCATGGTAGACTGTTTGAAGTTGTAGTGCCACTGAACAAAGGGGACTGATGACCAGTCCTCACTCTTGTGGCCATTGCAGAGCCCTCTCCCCAATTGTCATAGAATCATGTCTCAAACACTCAACAACTGGTCTGCATTATCCCGTGACACATGCTTGCCATTTGTTATTTTCACAGCCTGCTTCTGATGAGCAAAGTCAATGGAGAAGCCAGCAGGAAATTGAAAGTCATGGGAACCATGAGCCTGAGTGTAGTTGTTTGCAGCATCTGGAGACCTTTGGTTTTTTTTATCACAGAGACAAGGGAAAAATATTGCTGAATATTACTGCTATGCTGTGTTGTACAAAAGTTCTATGAATATAGCTCCTGCCTGCAGTGCCTTAAAGCAGCTGCATCTTCAACCAGAGTAGGAAAAAAATGATTGAGGTTCAGCACAAAAAATGTCAGTGCTTAATGACCAGTAGCAATAGCTTTTAGACTTACATACCGCTTTACAGTGCGTTTACAGTGGTTTACAGAGTCAGCTTATTGCCCCCAACCATCTGGGTCCTCATTTTACTGACCTCAGAAGGATGGAAGGCTGAGTCAACCTTCAGCCTGGTGAGATTTGAACTGCCAAATTGCAGGCAGTCGGCAGTCAGCAGAAGGAGCTTGCAGTACTGCATTCGAACCATTACACCACCGTGGCTCATTGTAAGGAGCAAATTAAGGTGGGAGAGAGATTATAGGGGTCAAACCTAAAGCTGCCCTAACCAAGGCCATTTTCTGGGCTTCAGTGTTTCCATACTGGAGCTGAGGCGTAGGGAGGGGGGAATAGAGATAAATGGGGTTTGTAGCCAAAACAAAATATTTTCCCTTGGGAACCAAGGACATTCACACAGGTGGTTGGTGAGAGGTGGAATGATGTAACCAAGCAATTGGGAAGACATGCTGATTGGACCATGTAACTGACTGACTGACTGGGGAAGAGAGAAAACTTTTACTTTTAACTTGGTGAAAACCGCCGGAACCTTTAGGGTCAGTTTTCACTACCCTGTGCCAATATGATATATCCAATAAAACAGTTCTTTGAGGAATTTACCTGCCTTGAGTTCTATCTGTTATGGGTGTATTACTTAGAACCCTGACAATCAGCCTGGGATGGAAGAGAGAAGTCTGCAAATCTGATTCTCTGGGGATGGAGCCATGTTGATTTACTTTTTTTTTTTCTTTCAGCACATTATTTCTGGATCCTTAACTGTGGCAGCTGCTCGGAATCCCAAGATCCCTCTGGTAATTAACCTATGGGAGACAAGTGAAGGCCATGGCTTTAAAAGCCTCTTATCTGAAGAGTTGCAACCCACTGGGTTATCAATTGTGAGCTTGGTGGATTTCTGATGTTTCTGTATCATTAACATCCAAGCAAGCATCATGATAGTTGTGGCTTCTTGTTCAAGAGTCTCTCTCCAGAATTCCCGTTTTGGAAGCTGCAGGTCTTTTGCAAATCTCTTTTGCCACTTTATGACAAAGGTGTTCTGTGTCTCCATCTCTGATTGAATATTCCATGGAAGTAAATATCTAGAAGCTGTCTCTCTTCCTCCATGGTGGTCAGGTGGAGGGTCTGGTATGCAAATGTGTGTCCAAACAGCACCACTGGAAAGGTATACAAAGGAGCTGAACCATTCTTACATGGGTGTAGAGCAAGGGTCAGCAATCTGTGGCTCTGGAGCAGCATGTGGCTCTTTCATCCCTCTACTGCGGCTCCCTGTCTCTCAAAATATGCATCATGATTGTCAATGTTTGACACCCACCAGCATGCGATTTATTGAACTTTTTGACCCCCAGTAGGCTAACCATGGATAAATCCAAGAAAAGAAAAGTTTCAGAAGAAAACAGAATCTTTAATTCAACTATATATGCTAATTTTGTGGCCACTCAGGAAACAGTCATGGGAAGGGTTTTGTGGCTCCCAGTGTTTTCTGTGGGAAACAGGTCCAAATGGCTCTTTGAGTGTTTAAGGTTGCCAACCCCTGGTGTAGAAGTTAGCCTCACCTTTTCTGGCTAAAGCAAATCCAAAACTGAAAGCCGTCTGAACTCTTCCACTTTGTGCCATTGAAGAAATTTGGATTGCAATATAGTCACTTTGTGTGCTTGTGTTTTTTTTTTAAATTATTATTATTATTATTATTATTATTATTATTATTATTATTATTATTATTATTATTATTATT
>BLBF01000072.1:1177527-1207527 GCA_015471245.1 Laticauda colubrina
TCTATCTATCTATCTATCTATCTATCTATCTATCTATCTATCTATCTATCTATCCATCCATCCATCCATCTATCTGGTCAGCTCATCCCTTTATTCGCTTAGCTGTACTCAGAAGGAAATACTCACTTTCTGACAAATTTGTACAAGGACTACACTGCCCCCAGACATTCAAAGGAGACGAAGCTGGAAAACAAGTCTTTTTTTAAAAAAAATTCAGATCAGACATGATTGCTTGGGATCCCTTAGGCCAAGGGTCTTCAAACTTGGCAAGTTTAAGACTTGTGGATTTCAACTCCCAGAATTTCTGAGCTAACATGACTGGAGGAGGAATTCTGGGAGTTGAAGTCCAAAAGTCTTAAAGCTCTCAAGTTTGAAGACCCTTGGCCTCAGGTTTTTCTCTCTTTTAAAGATTTGATCTGACATTTTTTAATTATACGCTGCAAAGTCCCGCTCCCTTGTTCTTGATAACAAACCAAAGTTTGGAAGGCTTAAAAAAGATCCCGAGATGCTGGAATGTGTCAGGAGCTGCAAAGATCAGGCTCGTGCAAGGCACGCTCTTCCCTGAAACGCCCGAAGGGGGAAGCGAAAAAAGGCTTTCGAAGAAGAGAAGAGGAAGAATTAGAGAGACCTCTTTGAACTTGGCGTTAGAGAAAAATCCGCGCTGCTTCCTCGCAACCGATGAGCTTCTCGCCCGACTATAAGAAAGAAGAAGGGAGCCCGGGACGCTATTCTTAGACGAAACTCCGGCTGGGTGAGTTCCCTTGTCCTTTCCCGGGCGGTTGTCGGGCAAAAGCTGGGAGAACACGAGGTTGGAGCGGGCCAAGCCCAGAGGGAACCAATGGGTCAACCTCAACCGGTTCGCTCTCCTTCTCCCTTCTCCTAGACTAGACTGCGCGGGTGGCTTGTTCACGCTTAGCCCACCCGATCCTAAACCCAGCGGCTGAATCCAGGCAAGGGAGTAACTTTCGTTAAGTTTTTCAGACGAACGCTTCCCCCTCCCCTCCAGCATAGAATCTGCGCGTTTCTAACCAACCTCCTTGGTTTTTGGTTCAATGGATTCTGCTGCGCCCTGAAAGCAAATGGATTAAGTAACGGGGTTGAATGCGTTGCGCGCATCGAATAAAGCTCTTCAGAGCGCCGACTCTGTCCGCAGGCGGCGGAGGACTTGGGGAAGGTCCGGATTTTGCGGGGATTCAACCTCTGAACTATTGGTGTCCAAGGTGGAGAAAGTCTTTGGGGAGTTGCTAAAAAAGGGGAGCAAACTGCGTTTAGGAGGGGGAGCGAAATAAAACCTGGATACCGGCTGGGCTTTGGCATACTTGACCCAATGAATTGTTGGATTCTCTGCTTACTATTAGCATGAATTTGGCACCCATAGTAAGACCCATAGTCTTAGCCTATTTCTTCTCCATTACCATTGGTCGCACAGTCAGTGATGTTGTTTAATTCTTTATTGGCCAGGTGTGATTGGACCCACAAGGAATTTGTTTTTGGTGCATATGTTCTCTCAGTGTACACAAAGAAAAAAATAAAATACATTCACCAAGAATCATAAGATACAACACTTAGTGATAGTCATAGGTTACTAATAAGCAATCAAATCATACTAGGAAACAAATAAAACAATATGAATTGTAAAGATACAAGCAACACAGTTATAGTAAGTGGGAAGAGAGAGATACTAGGAAGGATGAGAAGAATAGATTTACAGTCTTAGTAAAAAATTTGACAGTGTTGTGGGAATTAGTTGTTTAGCAGAGTGATGGCATTCAAATTGAGCATTTTTATGCACCTATCAAATCCTTCCCAAAGACCTGAGAAGCAGATGTTGTTGTTATTTGAAGGTATCAAGGCTATATAAAACCTGTTCCAGGTAAAGCTGTTTTTTTCTAGGCTTCCTAGATTTGTTTTTTGTTTTTTAACGAAAATAGGGCTCTCTCTCCCCCCCTGTTAAAATGTGTTCGGCTTTCAATAGTAGATGGAAGCCGTATGGATTGAATTGCTATCGACCAACCAACCCTGCTTTTTAAATCTTGGTCTGTGCAAGAAACTATAAGGGATGCTTTTACCAAACATTAAATTGGGTTCAAACAGCAAAGGCTGCTTTGTGCAACGAATGGACTAAACTGATCTGCAGAATTGTCTTTTCGCTAATGTGTCTCATTCTCTCAAATTGCTCCTAACCTCCATTTAGTTAGACATTCAGTTAAACCAGGGATTGGCAACCTTAAACACTCAAAGAGCTATTTGGACCCATTTCCCACAGAAAAGAAAACACCAGAAGCCACGAAACCCTTCCTGTGACTGACTATTTCCTGAGAGGCCACAAATCAAGCATATGTAGTTGAATTAAAGATTCTGCTTTCTTCTGAAACTTTTCTTTTCTTGGATTTATCCATGGTTAGCCTACCAGGGGGTCGAAAAGCTCAGTAAATCTCATCCCAGCGGGTGTCGCACCTTGGCAGTTGCAGTGCATATTTTGAGAGACAGGGAGCCACAGCAGAGGAATGAAAGAGCCACATGTGGCTCCAGAGCCTTGGGTTGCTGACCCCTGAGTGAGACACAGTCTCTATAGAGCTTCTGAAATGAAAGATGATTTGTTTAATCTTGTTGGAGGTTCAGACATGAACAGTTGTCTTGTCAGATCGAATTTGGGTCAGTCACTAGGACCACAGATTTTCTCTTCCGAGCTTTCAGACCATGCTTGGAGCCCATCTTGTCATTGTTCTTCTCGTATAATGGAAGATACTCTCTTTGCTTTTCTCCCAAAGACATGAGATTCTCCCTGCAGGCAAAATTCCCAGAATAATTTTATTTTCACCCAAGGAAAATGTAACCACTAAGCAGTGGTAGGATTCACATTTTTTTACTACTGGTTCTGTGGGCATGGCTTGGTGGGCGTGGCAGGGGAAGGGTACTGCAAAATCTCCTGTCAGAGGTGGGATTTGCCGGTCCTCCAAACTACTCAAAATTTCCGCTACCGGTTCTCCAAAACTGGTCAGAACCTGCTGGATACCAGCTGAGCTCCTGTCTGCTGCTCTAAGTACCTGCAATTTAAGGGTAAATTTAAAGGTAAAAGGTGCTGTAAAGTGGATTCCTTAGAAGCTTCCTCTGATGCAGAACCTAACTACTGAGGAATGGGAAATGAAAAGATGGGCATTGTGTCTTTTCTATATTCTTTCTCTTTTCCCTTCCTTTCTACGGTCCCCCACATTGTTGGATTTGCTGGCCTAAAGGAACCGCCCTTCTTGCAAAGCCCAGCATGGATTCTCCTCAAGTTGTGGACCCAGGGTCCCAGTCTTCCACCACTCAGACTGATCTTCCAGTCCCACTGAAGAAGTTTTATCAGGGTGAACCTCTGGCCCTGGGGGTGAGTATGGAGAGAAATGGAATGAGGGTTCCTCGCGTTTTGGAAATTCCCAGGTCCTCTATTCTGCTGCAATAGGACCATGAAGACTCTTTGTTAAGTATATGTGAAAATTTTTCATCCATTTGTTTTATTGGCCAAGAGTGGTGTGGGGCCTAGAGGTGGAGCTCTCGGCTCACAATCAGGAGGCTGTGAGTTCGATCCTAGGTACAGGCAAATATTTATATCTCTGGGCATACAGAGAATATATCTGCTGAACAAAACTCCACATTGGTGACAATAAGGGCATCAGGCCATTAAAACGCCATGCCAGCTCCATTCAGTTGTCCAGAGTCCACCCCACAAGGGATTATGGTGTCATCAAATGATGATGATTTGTTTTATTGGCCAGCTAATGTAACATGTAAGAACTATATAATAATAGCAATAGCACTTCGACTTATATACCGTTTTACAGTGCTTTTACAGCCCTCTCTAAGTGGTTTACAGAGTCAGCCTATTGCCTCCAAATCTGGGTCCTCCTTTTAGCCACCTTGGAAGGATGGAAGGCTGAATCAACCTTGAGCCTGGTGAGATTTGAACTGCCAAATTGCAGGCAGCTAGCAGTCAGCAGAAGTAGCCTGCAGTACTGCACTCTAAGCACTGTGACACAGAGGGTCTTATAACCCCCTCCCCCTTAAAGGAAATTGGCATGAGGCCTAGAAAAAAAATCTTTTTCTTAGTTTTTAATCATCCTTTTTCAAAATCTTTTTGCTATATATATGGATTGAACATAAAGATACTTATGCCTGATGAGTGCCAACAAGGATGAAATTGATTGTGTGGTTGAAATTGATTGTGTGCCAGTTGCTAAGATGACATGAAGAAAGAAACAGATTCTCCAGAGGCTGGTGAACAATAGTGATCTAAACCAGGGGTCTCCAACCTTGGCAACTTTAATACTTGTAGACTTCAACTCCCAGAATTCCTCAGCCAGCTTTGCTGGCTGAGGAATTCTGGGAGCTGAAGTCCACAAGTCTTAAAGTTGTCATGGTTGGAGACCCTTGATCTAAACCAGTGCCGAGAGATGCTGGGAGTTGACATTCAGAATTTGGTTGGTTCCCCACTCCTGACTATCACTGATCTTGTAATTTGTTGTGGCCTGCCGGCGGCTGACAGAGCTGGCAGCAGAATTGGACACTAACAAGGAGGTTGGGGAGGGACCTGGGCTGGGTCTGGAGACAGAGGGAGATCCGGAGGAGGGCGCTGCATCAGAGGCAGAGATGGGGCCAGGGCAGGCTGGTAGTCAGCAGCTGTCTTCAGACTCAGACAGCAGTGATGCGGGGGAGCTTCTGTGCAGAGCTAGCAGAAGACAAGAACAATTGAGAAAGCAGGGTCGATTCAGGAGTAAGGCCACACCTCGGAGATGATTGGCGCCTCCCATTGGACATAAAAGAGGAGCGAGTGGGACATGAGCTTTTGCAGGAAGCAATTAGTTCCTCTGGCCGGTTCAAGCTCTGAAAAATCCTGTTCGACTTTGTGTGTCAGGTTTGGCTTTGCTCTGCATCTGGCAATTAGTTCTCTGGCCGTATTCCAAGTGCGATAATGTGGGTGTTTATCAACATTCCCCTGAAAGACTGTTTGTGAATCCTGAGCAGCGGTGAATGAATGTAATTCACAGCTGTAGAAATAACAGAGGTTTTGCCGAGATTAAGATTGTGTTCTATGCTTTCTAAGGAAGCCTAGGTCAGAACCTGATTTCTTTTTCTTTCTCTTTCCAGATCACACAGATATTCATAGGAATCATAGGAATTATTTTTGGGATCGTGCTCAATGTAATCGAAGATCATTTATTTGTCCATATTCATATAATGGTGCCTTATTGGACTGGAATCTTGGTAAGTTTACATAATGGTTTATTTAAAAAAAAGTCAACAGGACAATCAGGGATATCCCGGTGCATATCATAGCAGCCTCAGGACAAACTGGCCTTAGCTGAAGGGTGCTCTAGCCTAGCAACTTGGCTAGCTTCATGTTGGGGCTTATGTTTGTTCTTCAAATTTCAGAAAACTGCTGAACTAAGAGATTACAAACATTAACGAAAGTAATTTCCTTGGCTCTCTTTCCTTATTTCCAGCTCATTCAGCAATTCTTCCAAATTACAATATGGGGGGCAGACCAGTTTTCAAACTTCTGGCCATCATAATAATTCCAAATGTCCCCATATTATCATTCCAAAGGTCCCCGTGATTATGATTTGTTTGTTTGGCACCTGGTGTTCATTTTCCGATGGCTGTAGGATCCTGTGGTCATGAGATCACAATTTGCACAATCAGCTTCTGACATGTTAATTCAATGGGGAAGTCAGCAGAAGGTTGAAAGTCACATTCATGTGAATTTGTGCTTCAAATGACAAATTTGATTTGCTTCATTACTTCAGCTGTCTCTCGGTATCAGTCAGCACCGTCACGTCACATAACATTTAATAACTGCACCAAGTTGCCTGTCTCAATTTTGGTGGGTCAGGACTGCCCATATAATCATTCTGAGTATTAGTTGCCATTTATGGCTACAATTCCTAGTGGTTTCATTCAACTCGAATCCTGAGTCTGAGAGTTGTTCACAGCATCTGGAGAGCTGTGTCCAATCTTGCCATAACAAAATGGGGAAATGCTGAATGCTTGTGTAGGGCTACACAAAATGCCTGTGGTTGTAGTAGCTCCTTTCTTGAATGGCTTCTCAGGTTACAGATTAACAGAGTTGGAAGGGACCTTGAAAGTCACCTAGTCCAACCCCCCCAACCCAAGCAGAAAACCCTATACCAGTTTTTGACAAATCTCTCTTGAAAGTCCAGTCGCTTCTTGAAAGCCTCCAGTGATGAAGTTCCCACAACTTTCAAAGGCAACTTCTGTTCCATTGGTTGATTGTTCTCACTGTCAGGAAATTTCTTCTTATTTCCAGGTTGAATCTCCCCTTGTTCAGTTTTCATCCATTATTCCTTGTGTGGCCTTTGGGTGCCTTGGAAAACAGCTTGATCCCCTCCTCTCTGTGGCAGCCCCTCAAATATTGGAAGATGCTCTCATGTCTCCCCTGGTCCTTCTCTTCATTAGACTAGCCATACTGAGTACTTGCAACCATTCTTCATATGTTTTAGCCTCCAGCTTAAAACAGCTACATCTTCAGCTAGAATATGGACCGTTGATTGAGATTCAGCACAATAGATAATCAAAGAATCATAAGCAGTGACAGTAGGCAACTATTTAAGGTGGGAGAGAGATTTTGGGTTTATATTGTTCTCTGGGGATAGAGCCATAGTGGTTCACTTGCTTTTCCTTCTCTCCCAGTACATCATCTCTGGATCTTTAGCAGTGGCAGCAGCTCGGAATCCCAAGATCCCTCTGGTAACTAACCTATTTGACATATGTGTATGACATGGCTTCCTCAGAAACTCTCCATTTCTGGGATTCTGGCATGATCTCCACCCTCTTCAGGAAAGGTTGAAAAAGCCTCACCTGAAGCTCTGGACTGCTGCAACCCATCGGGTGGTGGCTAAACAGGAGCTTGGTGGATTTCTGATGTTCCTGGATCACTAACATCAAATGGAATATCACGATGATTCTGTCTTGTTGTTTAAGAGCTTCTCCACTCCAAATCAGTTTTCGCTGGCAGAGGCACTGTGGGCTGGTCCTTTGCTGTTTCCAGGGCAGCTGCATGGGTGAGATCTAAGCACCCCGTGAGCTGGATTTGCCTGCAGGCTGTGGAGAGTGAAGACTCAGATGAGGGGACAGGGCCATTAGGGAGTGGACTCTTGCCTTCAGAGATTGTGAGGGTTGGCAGCAGTGATGAGGAGATTCCTGAGGAGCCTGTGCCAAGTGCGTGTATGTGCAGGATTGCTCATAGGAAAGAGCAGCTACAACAGCACGGGTGACTTGGGAGGAAGGCTGCAAGGTAATGGCCCCTCCTTCAAGAAGATAAAAGCCAGCTGTGAAAAGAAAGTTCTTTGCAGAAGGCAAAGACGTTTTGAAACTCCAGCCTCGTGGACATTCCAGTATCCTGAGTTTGTATTTGAAGATTGTTGTATTGCAAATTATTTCTTGTCTGTTATCTTATGGCAAGTCTTACACAGTTTGGCAAGGCTTGTGCTTATTACAGCTAATTATTTTGCATTACAAGGTTTCTGTTCCCTTTGGATTATGTTTGATTTGTTGGAAAAGGGCGTGGGTCAGAACAGGTATAGAGAGTAAAAGTTTTACCTTTTCTGTTTAAAACAAATTCAGAACTCAAAGCTAGCCGAATCTCTTGGCTTGTGTGCCTATTTTTATATGTTTATTAATTCATTTTATCCCTCCTAGGTGCAAGGCACACTGGCAATGAATGTGATAAGTACCATAACAGCTGGTATTGGTATCATATTGCTGAGTTTCACAATCACATTTTTTAGATATAATTTTATGTACTTTTGCGATCAATTTGGAAACAGATCTGAGGAAAAGCTATGTCGTAATGGCACTATGGTAAGTCTGTGACTTTCCAGAGTTCCTCTAAAAGTTGGCTTCAATAGGGCAGAGAAGGCAATTGGCGACCTCTAGTTGGAGATGCAAATCTTTGGAGGACGTGGTGGGGTCAAAAATAGATCTCAAACAAAGTTTTAACCAGGGAATCGAGGGGCAGAAAGGTTGCCTTGGGGTTTCAAGAGTTTGGCCTGCTCTGATTTTCTTTCCCCCAGTCTTTTCAAAACAGCTTCAAGAGTAGTGTTTTCAAGGCATGGCCAAGATTTAAAATGGCAGCTGTATCAGTGCAGCCAAAGTTCTGCCAGGTTTTTATGCGGGGCATAGGAAAATGTGGCCAGAGTTTTAATTGCACTGTTGACATTGGCATTTTACTTTTTTGACCAAATGTTAACTTGTTTTGTTCCACAAAAGTGTGGTTTGCAATTTTTGTTGACCAAACTAGATGGTTGGAACCAGTCCCACCTTGACTAGGTGCTAGCTCTGCTACCCAAGAGGTATTAGTCAGCCCCATCAGGTAGGACAAACCAAGAAACCATCTCTGCAGGAAGACAAAGATAAAGTTTCCACATATATGTAACACATATGTGTTAGTCGTTTCTGGCTCTTGGGGGGAGTGCTTATCTCTGTAACAAAACTGAAGAGCCAGCTCTGTCCGAAGACGTCTCCCTGGTCATATGGCCAGCATGACTAAATGCCGAAGGCGCATGGAACGCTGTTACCTTCCCACCAAAGGGGTCCCTATTTTTCTACTTGCATTTTTTACATGTTTTCAAACTGCTAGGTTGGCAGAAACTGGGAAAAGTAATGGGAGCTCACTCTGTTATGTAAGGACTCGAGCCGCTGAACTGCCAACCGACAAGCTCAGCATCTTAAGCCACTGAGCAACCACATCCCTTCTGCAGGAAAGCTACCACTAATTTTATTGAAATGGCTGTAATAAAAGAATCTTGCACATTGATTGGGCTGACCCCTTTCTTATATAGCACTCAATTAGGAAGGTATTGGCCTGAGATACGTTTTAAATATTATCTCACTGCTCTTGACTTTAAAAAACAAAACTTCATCCTTCTTTTTGCCCAGGCAAGACAAAGCCTGCATATCTAATCTAGGTCATTTCCCTTACTGTAGAATTGAGAATAAATATACCTATCTCTATTTATAAAAATGGATATGTTACTTTTCTGCTTCATTGATAGCACATCACTGAAGGAATTTTGGCTGTTGTTATTGTGTTCACCATCCTGGAGTTTTGCATCGCCATCTCTCTTGCGTCTTTTGGCTGTAAGATGCTTTGCCGAAATGCCTACACTGAAACGGTAAGTTTCCAACCGAAGAAGGTTAGTGAATCAAAAAGAGATTCAGAAACATGGCTTGCCAATCAACTTAGGTTCTAGTAGTACATGCACTGTACTAAGTGTGCTGTAAAGAAACAAAACAGTACTTTGGCTTCACATATGATGCTATGTTGCAATTCCTGAGTTATAAATAGTGGTGGTTGGTTCTCATATTGTGATAAACCTAAAGGAAACAAACCACCTTACATATCTCAGTGAGCCCAACCTTCATCTTTAATTGTCAGAGAAGGAGGAAATTTTTTCACCATCAATTAAGATTTGCTCAGAGTTGCCTTGAACTGCAAAATGGGCAGCAAATGCATTTGATAATAATAATTTTTAAAAATTGACAATAAGTATCACCTAATCTCCACACAGTCCAGGCAACACTTTGGATAGAATCCCAAAAATGTGTGAGTGTATATAGAGCAATTCTTTCTGGGACTTGGGAAGCAGCACCAGCCATGCAAAAACAGAAAAGGATGCAGCTGCTTTAAAGCAGGGGTCGCCAACCTTTTGAACCTCAGGGACCACCAAACTCATAATTTAAATCCTGCGGACCACTAATATGAATTTTTAATTGACAATGGTTTGCTGGCATTTTCCCAGGGTCTCTGCAGAAAGCAGCAGAGACATGGGAAAATCCCCAAAAAAGTCTGCAGGAAAATTTCCCACCCCATTTTCCTACCGATTGATCATTCTTTATTTGGGATCACAGGATACTGTCTCCAGCTCCATTCTTGGGAGAAAGAGATACTTTTGACTTCATGCAAGGAAAGCAGCAGAAGCAGTAGAAGTCTTTCTTTCTCTCCCCCAAACTGCGCCAGAAATGAGTCTTTGTGAGACTTGTCATGCTTGCGCAGTGTCTTGGAGCAGGAGGCCTTGCAGGGTCCCAAAGACTCATTTCTGTTGGAGTTTGGGGGAGAAAAAGAAAGACTTTTGCTGCTTTCCTTGCGTTCAGCCAAAAGCAGAAGCAGAAAGAAGCAGAAAGAAGCAGCCCAGTGGCCAGGCAAAGTGTGTGGGGTGAATGGGGCAAGTTTCCCCCCTTTGCCCTTTCCCCTCTCTCCTCATTACCTCATGTAGTTCGCAATGCAAGCGATGCAAGCCTTGTGTTTTTGTGAACCATGGGGGCAGTGCAGCCTTGTGTTCCCATGCAGCCTGAATTATTTGCTTGGGGGGGGTGCTTTGCGGGTGACATTTCTCTGCAGACCATCAACATTTTCTCATGGACCACTAGTGGTCCCCGGCCCACTGGTTGGCGACCACTACTTCAAAGGGAAGCAGTGATGTCTTGATGCTCCAGTGAGAATCCAGATTCCTCTTGGGAATGGAATCAAAAGTGCCTCAGGTCCTTATCTGAAACAAGGAGAGACAAGCATTCAACAGACTGCTGGTTAGCTGAGAATTTCTATTCTGAGCTAAAGAATGAGAAATGCATGCAAACAAGTGGCTTAAAATCTCATTATATATTTCTTTAGGTTGTGGTCATTTATCAGAATGCGACTCCTGCCAATGCTGAACATCAATCCATCGACTTCAAACAGCCAGAAATCCACTAAGTTGCTTTCTCTTCATGGCAGCTATTCCGGATTGTATTGGCTCCTGCAAAATTAAAGCCTTAAAGCTTTTTAAGGAATCGCATGGAACTTTTTACTCAATGGAACATAAAAATCTTTATTAGGCTAAGTAAAGCACGATGTAAAAGATCTTGAGAATGTGAATGTTCTTTGTTGCTGATTATAATATTTCTGTATGGGATGGTTGGCACCTGTACCAAGTTATGTTTTGCTGTTGGAAAATTCAAGAGTCGGTGGATTTATGGAACACGCTACGGATAAACTACACTTTCCACATCATAATGGTTGTGTCTAGGCGAGGTCCAAAACTTACTTCAACTAGAGCTTAGCCTAATGTTTTTTTGCACCCAGTTACATTCAGGCAACAAATTATGCTTGTGTGAAACCATCTAAGGCTCGCAAAACATTCCAGAAATCGATTTGTGGGATGTAACAGGTGTCCCTGGGAATCGTTCCCATAAAAGGCTCAGCAACCATATCATCCCATGAAAATGGAAAAGCCAAATTTATAGCCATAACTTACATTTTTAAGCCAATTTGTTTAGCGGTTAAAATACCTGGCTAGAAACCAGGAGACTGTGAGTTCTAGTCCCACCATGTAAAGAAAAGCCAGCTGGTTGACTTTAAGCCAGTCCCTCTCTTGGCCCAATTCACTTTGTTGTTGTGGGGAAAACAGGAAGAGGAAGGAATATCAGCTGTGTTAGTTGCCTTAAATTATTTATAAAGACAATAAAGATAGAATATAAATCAGAAGACAAACTTGTTTCCTGCCACTCGACTTTCTATCAGGCTGCCTTCTGCCAATTAAACTTTTCTCACTCATTATTTGAGGCATGACTGCACCCAAGACTAATAAACTTGCTGAACATTTGGTTTGCTGTTTTTAAATTTCTCTAAATGCCACAGAAATAAGGAGGATTGTCAAGGGGTCTCATTGTTTGGGATGCTCTGCTTTCTCTCCCTCTCTCCCTCTCTCTCTCATTTTGCTGACTACTACTACTACTACTACTATTCTTTTTCTTTTTCTTCTTTTTCTTCTTTTTCTTCTTTTTCTTCTTCTTCTTCTTCTTCTTCTTCTTCTTTTCTTCTTCTTCTTCTTCTTCTTCTTCTTCTTCTTCTTCTTCTTCTTCTTCTCCTCCTCCTCCTCCTCCTCCTCCTCCTCCTCCTCCTCCTCCTCCTTCTCCTCCTCCTCCTCTTCCTCTTCCTCCCTCCTCCCTCCTCCCTCCTTTCTTTCCCTTCCCCCTTCCTTCTTTTTCCTGTTTCCTTCCTTCCTCCTCCTCCTTTCGGACCCGCTGGAGGCGGTAGTCGGTGGGCAGGGAGAGAAAGAGGCTTGCCGGGCGGCGAGAGATCGCAAGGAGACGCCGGTTCTGGATCTACTTCTTGCGCTTCTTTCGGCCAGATCCGAGCGGCGCGCGTCCTTGCGCGGAGGGGCGCTTCTGGAGCGCGCCGTTGCATTGTGGAGAAGCTTTCCTGGTCCTCGCACATCGTTTCCTGGTCCTCGCACATCGGCGGCTGAGCAACGGCCCGAGCCGCACTTGGGGCGGTGGGTGGCGGGGCTGTTCGGGTTTCACCTGCAGCTGCAGCTGCATTCGGGCGATGTTCTCAATCTGTCGAGTGTAGAGATGGATTATTCTGATTCTGATCCTTAGTTTGCCTCGGCGCGTTTCCGGCCCCACCGCTGGCGCGATTCAGCCGTGCTTCGCAAAGCAGGTGGATTAACTCAGGGCGTGGGGTGTGTTGCGTTGCGTCAATCCAGTTGAGGTCCCACGAATTGCCAAATTGTCGCGGGAAGTGGATTGAGGAAGTTCAGGCTCTGAAGTTCTGGTGTCTAAGATGAAGAAGCTCCTGGGGATCTTGATATAGATTAATAGAGTTGGATAACCTTGTAGGTCATCTAGTCCAACCCCTCCGCCCGAGCAGGAGACCCTACACCACATCTGACAGATGGCAGCCCAGTCTCTTCTTGAGAGCTTCCATTGATGAAGCTCCCACAGCTTCCGAAGGCAACTTCTGTTCCATGATCGCTCTCCCTGTCAGAACACTTCTCCTTATTTCTAGGTTGAATCTCTCCTTATTCGGTTTCTGTCCATTCTTCCTTGTTTGGCCTTCAGGTGGCCTTTGGAAAATAGCTTGACCCCCCTCCTCAGCCTTGGGAAGCCTCTTAGAGCATGAGGGTGATGTTTCCATTCATCTCAAAGTTATCTACTGTTGCATCTCGACTGGCACACATCCTTGAGAAAAAGCTGGCTGATGGGGCATGCTTTATCTAACACGCTGAATTGTTGTACTCTCTCCATACCATTAGTATGAATTTGGAATCGGTAGTAAGACTGGTATCTTAGCTTATTCCTTCCCTATGTTATTGTTGTTGTTTGTTATCATTATCATGATTATCATTGCACAGTCAGCCAGATGTTCAGATTGGGTTGGGCATTTTTGTCTACCTATCCAGTCCTTACCAAGGACCTGGGATAAGCAGATGAGGATATTTGATGGTGTTAACAGATATCATCGCAGGATAGAAGCTATTCTAAGTAAAACTGCCTTCTGCAATTGACTGATAGTGAAATTGTCAATTGTCAAAGTGGCGCTGCAATTATTTTGGGATTGCACCCAAGGCACCTATGACTATTGGTTCTACCCTTGCTAGCCTTTGCCACGGCTGTTCTATTTCTATTTGTAGGTCTTTGTATTTTGTTACTTTTTCCAGTTCTTTCTCATCTATTCTGCTGTCTCCAGGCACTGCCACATATGCTATCCAGACTTTTTTATCTTTCTTATCGACAGTTGTTAAGTCTGGATGTTATGTGGAGGTACCTGTCTGTTTGAATTCTAACATCCCAGAGCAATTTAACTTCTTCATGTTCTATGATTTTCTTTATTTTTATAGTCTCACCAGTTCCTGCTTACAGGCAAATGGTATTTCTTGCAGATCTTCCAATGGCCCATTGTTGCTACTTTGTCATGCCACTGCTGGTAGTCAGTCTTTTGTTGTTGTTGTTATTATTATTGTTGTTGTTGTTGTTGTCATCATCATTGTGGTTGTCATTGTCACTGTTATCACCATAATTATCTTTTATTCATTAAACATGAAACTCAGTCAACTGAACATTTAAAAATATATCACAAATAAGTATCACAAAATTTACTGGCGCTGATGGTTGATACAGGTTGCTGGCATCCTAGGTATCAACCAAATATCTTCTTAAAATGTTAAATGTTCCAAGTAGTGCAGTTTTATTATTATTAACAGGCTCTGATGCTAAGGAGTTCTACTCCTTCTCCCCACCTGAAAAGAAATCTGTTCCAAATGGAAAACACAAGCAGAGGAGAGGCGTTTTTGTTTCAGTTCCACAGCACCAAGCAGCTTTAGTACAAAACAGTTGAGCTAAGCCATGCCTAGGCTCCTTGCTATCTCCTTCTTGCTCACACAGCAAATACTGCTTCAGTTTCCAGACAGGTCTCAAAACTCTTTCACACACTGACAGGACGCTAGCCAGATGAATACCAATGGAGGCTGGTAGGCAGAGGCAGAATTTCACCCCCTTATTTTCCTCCCCCTAGTTAAGGATAAAAGATACGGTAAAGTGCATTCTTTTCAAGCTTCCTGATGCAGGACCTTACTATTGAGAACTGGGAAATTAATAATGGGGATCGTATGTTTTATAATTTGTAAGACTCTCTATTTTCTTTCCCTCTCTTTTTTCCTTCCTTTCTATGGTTCCCCAGCCTTGCTGACTTTGATGGCCTAAAGGACTTCCCTTCTTGCATAGCCCAGCATGGATGCTCAGCCTGTGGTCATGACTGCAGGCTCTCTTTCTTACATCACTCAGACTGATTTTCCAGTCCCGCTGAAAAAGTTTTATCGGGGTGAACCTCTGGCACTGGGGGTGAGTATGGAGATGAGTGGAATGATAGCTTCTCTCTTTTTGAGGATCCTATGGTCCCTGATTCTGTTGCAAGAGGAGCACGAGGATTCTTTGTTTAGGTACATATGAAAATTCTTGAACCATTTGTCATTCTGACCAGCTAATGTAACATCTGAAAACTATATAACCCTCTTCCCCTTAAGGCAGGAGTCTTCAAACTTGAGAGCCTTAAGACTTATGGACTTCAACTCCCAGAAATCCTCCTCCAGTCATGTTGGCTCAACTAACTCATGTTAGTTAGGAATTCTGGGAGTTGAAGTCCACAAGCCTTGAGGGAAGGTGACCTTGAGGCCAGTAGCACGAGGCCCAGAAAAATAAAAATAATACCAAAATCCCTTCTCTTTATACTTATCTTTCTTTTTAAATAGTGCTTAGACCTATATACTGTTCCAAAGGGCTTTACAGCTTTCTCTAAGAGGTTTACAGCTTATTTCTCCCAACAGTCTGGGTCCTCATTTTATCGACCTGGGAAGGATGGAAGGCTGAGTCCACTTTGAGCTGTTAAAATCGAACTGCTGGAGTTAGCAGTGAATTAGCTTGCAGTACCTCATTGTAATCACTGCACCACCATGGTATATGCGTATAGAATAAAACAGAACAGAATAGAATACAATGCAGAATAGAATAGAATAGCATAGCATAGAATAGAATAGAATAGAATAGAATAGAATAGCATAGCATAGCGTAGCATAGCATAGCATAGCATAGCATAGCATAGAATAGAATAGAATGGCCATGGAATAGAATGTGGAATAGAATAGAATGTAGAACATAATAGAATAGAATAGAATAGAATTCAAAATAGAATAGAATTCTTTATTGGCCAAGTGTGATTGGACCCACAAGGAATTTGTCTTTGGTGCTTATGCTCTCTTAGTGTACATAAAGAAAAAATAAAATACATTCATCAAGAATCATAATATACAACACTTAGTGATAGTCATAGGTTACTAATAAGCAATCAAATTAGACTAGGAAATAAATAAAACAATATAAATTGTAAAACTGCAAGCAACACGGTTATCGTCATAAGTGGGAAGAGATAGGTACTAGGAAGGATGAGAAGTATAACAGTAATACAGTAAATAATTTGACAGTGTTGTGGGAATTAGTTGTTCAGCAGAGTGATGGCATGTGAAGAAAAATTTTCCTTGTGTCTGGTAGTTCTGGTGTGCAGTGCCCTATAGCATCGTTTTGAGGGTAGAAATTGAAACGATTTATGTCCAGGATGTACATTTTCACATACAAGAAAGGGTTGAACTCAAGAATGCTTGACAAATCCTAGCAAGGATGAAATCGATTGTGTAGTGCCTCCTACTGGCCAATAGCTAAAATGATATGAAAAATAAGTTCTCCAGAGGTTATAGAACAATATAGTAGTGATAAAAGCAGTTGCCAGTGTCGAGAGATGTTGAAAGTTGTAGTTTAGCAATATCTGGAGTTCTGTTGGTTCCCTAGTCTTAAATATCACTGGTCATGGGAAGGTAGTAGCAGCTGCAGGTGAATTGCATGTATAATTAGATATTCTATTTTAAAATATTGTATTATTTTACTAACAAAGTGTTTTTGGGGGGGAGGGGAAAGGATATAAAATTTATATAGGCTTTGGCCTGCATCTTGTTTCCCTCCTGCTCTGTTGCTCTGGTTTGTGGTGAGTTGGAAGTAAATGTGTTGTTGTTTTTTCCTCTTTGCAGATCACACAGATATTCATAGGATCCATACAAATTATCTTTGGGATGCTGATCAACCTAATAAGTGAACATGATATTATCTACCTTATTGTATGGATGCCCTATTGGAGTGGAATCTTGGTAATTTTACACCAGGGTTGTCAAAAACAATTTCACTGAGGGCGGCATCAGGGCTATGGTTGACCTTGGGGGGCTGGGTGGGTGTGGCCAACTGGGTGGTCATGGCCAGCTTGATGCCACTTACTGGGCGTGGCCGACTGGGTGGGCATGGTTGATTGGGTGGCTGTGGCCAGCTGGACACCACTCCCCAAACTGCTGGAATGTCTCTTTTTGTTTTAGTTTTTTAAAAATTTACTTTATTGTCATTGCACCTTGTACAACCAAATTAAATACCATCTTCAGTGTACATTATGACGATGAAAATAAACACAAACACACATCATTTGCATTCTATATAATTTAATTGAAAACCCCTGATATTGCATTAATATTGCACTATACAATAGAATTCAATAGAGCTACTGCCCTGGGATAGAAGCTGTTTTTCAGCCTATTTGTCCTTGTTTTTATTATTTGTACTGTCTGCCAGATGGTAATAGTTCAAAAAAAGGGTTCCCAAAATGAGATGGATCTTTGAGAATGTTTTGAACTTTCTTAAGGCAGCGGGAGCTATAAAGTTTTTCCAAAGAGGGGAGAGGGCAACCAATGATCCTCTGGGCAATGACATTAACCTTCTGGAGTGCTTTCCTATCTGCCAATTGTGCAATTGGCAAACCATACACAGGTGCAGTAAATTAAGATACTCTTTATGGTGCAGCGGTAGAAGGTCACCAGCGGTTTTTCATTCAATTGTTGTTTCCTGAAAAATCTCAGGTAGTATAATCTCTGCTTGGCTCTCTTGTCCAGGGCTGAAATGTGAGCACCCCAGGTCTTGGGTAGACCAGGCCAAAGCGATGCTGGCCAGCTCCTTATATTTTCAAGGATGCCCCCTTAGGCCGGATCTGACCACATCGCAGACCGGATCTGGCCACCGAGGCCTTGTGTTTGACATCCTTGTTTTACATGATGGTGCATTTAAACAATTCCACAGCACAACTAGGCGATCCAGACCTTAAATTGAACATAAGAGCAGCCTCAGGACAAACTGGCCTTTGCAGAAGGGTACTCGGAGTTGTAGTTTACCAGCTGTTGGTTTCTGTAAACCTTTTTACAGGTTTTGCTTTAGGAAAAGGGCTGCCTGACTAATTCCATTTTGTGGGTGATATTTTTTTCCCAAGTTTCAGACACTTAAGAACTAAGAGCCTACAAACATCGTCCTTTGTTCTTATTTTTACAGATAGTTTTCGCTTACTGCTACATTCAGCAGACGTTCAAAATGAAAACGGTCCTTGATCATATGGCCATTGCAACCTGCCCATGGTCATGTGATTGCAATTCAAGTGTTTTGACAACAGTTGTAGCACCCCATGGGTACATGTTTGCAATCTGTGACCTTTACCTCTGGCTTCTGACAACCAGAATCAGTGGGGAAACCTGCAGGAGGTCGGTCACAAGTCATGCTGACACGAGGTTGCACTTAACAACCAATTCAATTTGCTTAATGACTACATCTCAATCAGAGGTCATCAGTCACCATGGTCACACAAT
The DNA here is from genome assembly GCA_015471245.1 of Laticauda colubrina. Lineage (NCBI taxonomy): Eukaryota > Metazoa > Chordata > Lepidosauria > Squamata > Elapidae > Laticauda > Laticauda colubrina. The sequence goes on from BLBF01000072.1 coordinate 1,195,563, forward strand.
AACCACTGAACCATTTAGTGACAACTAAATGGCCCCAACTGTGGTGGGTAAGGACTGTCTGTTTAAGCATTCTGAATATAAGTTCCCATTCTATGGCTACACTTCCTAGGGGCTTCATTCCATTTGAATCATGAGGCTGAGAGTGGTTTGCAGCATCTGAAGCTTTGGTTGTTGTCATAACAACATGGGGGGTGGAGTTAAATACTAGTGCAGTGAGAAGGATCTTGGAGTCTTAGTGGGCAACCAATTAAATATGAGCCAACAGTGTGCGGCGGCAGCCAAAAAAGCCAATGCAATCCAAAGTTGCATTAACAGAGGGATTCAATCAAGATCAAGTGAGATACTAATATAATATACCCTATAACACTTTAGTAAGACCACACCTAGAGTACTGCATCTAGTTTTGGTCACCAGACTATTAAAAAGATGTGGAGACTCTAGAAAAAGTACAGAGAAGAGCAACCAAGATGATTAGGGGACTGGAAACATATGAAGAACGGTTACAGGAACTGGGCTTGGCTAGTCTAGTGAAGAGAAGGACCAGGGAGACATGATAACAGTCTTCCACTCTTTGAGGGGCTGCCAAAGAGAGGAGGGGGAGGGTCAAGCTATTTTCTAAAACACCCAAGGCCAGACAAGGAACAATGGATAGAAACTGAACAAGGAGAGATTTAATCTGGAAATAAAGATAAATTTTCTGACAGTGAGAACAGTCAAGCATTGGAATAGCTTGCCTTCAGAAGTTGTGGGAGCTTCATCCCTGGAAGCTTCAATAAGAGACTGGATTGTCATCTGTCAGAAATGGTGTAGGGTCTCCTGCTTGAGTGGGTGTGTGTGTTGAACTGGATAATCTACAAGGTCCCTTCCAATTCTGTTGAACTGTTAAATCTGTTAGTGCTGTGTTGCACAAAAAATTCAGTGAACATGACCCCTGGCTGTGACACCTTCAAGCAGCTGCATCTTCAACTAGAATAAGGAAAGTTGATTGGGTTTCAACACAAAAGATGACCAGAGAACAGTAGGTAGTGAAAAGAGGCAGCAGTTTAAGGTGGAAAAGAGATTATGGGTTTATACTGTAAATCCAGTTCTCTGGGCTAGAGCCATACTGGTTCACTTTCTTTTCTTTTCCTTCCAGTACATCATCTCCGGATCCTTAGCTGTGGCAGCTGCTTGGAATCCCAGGATGCCTCTGGTAACTAATCCATTGAAGCAAAAACGAAGACCATGACTTAATCAGAAACTGTCCACCTGTGAGATCCCAGCAATGAAAGATTGAGAAAGCCTCTCCTTTGTAGCCATGCAGACAGGGGTGGGATTCTACCAGTTTGCACCGGTTCAGGTGAACTGGATGTTAAATTTGTATCCGGTTCACTGAACCGGTATTTCAACTGACCGGCTGGCCCTGCCCATCCAGCCCCCCCCTTCCCAGGAGTCTCCACATGGCCCATTTTCGATGCAGATAAGTGCAGGGTCCATGCAGAAGATCTGGGAGAGGGAAAATGGCCCCATTGGAAGTACCAGAAGTCACAAAATGGGCCTGTTTCCAGCTTCCACAGAGCCTCCAGAACCCAGGGGAGGTCATTTTCGCCCTCCTAGAGGCCCAAGGGAAGCCTCTGGACCCTTGGGAAGGTGAAAAACGGCCCTCCCAGAAGTTCTGGTAGGCCACACCCACCATGGCCATGCCCACACAGCAACTGGGCAGCGAACCAGTTGCTGGGATTTTTGAATCCCACCCCTGCATGGAGAGCTGGAATCCATTGGGTTACCAATCAGGAACTTGGTGAATTTCTGATGTTCCTGGATCACTAACATCCAAGGGAGCATCACGATAGTTGTGATGTCTTGTTTAAAAAGAGCCTCTCCCCTGAATTCCCTTTTTGGGAAACTGCAGGTCTTTCTGAAATCTCTTCTTTGCCCGATTTTAGCAAAGAGGTGCTGTGTCTCCATCTCTGGTGGAATATTCTGATGGAAACAAATGCCTTGAGGTTGTTTCTCTTCACAATGGCTAATCTGCCATGCCAAAGGGTCTGCATTCAAGCTGTGCTACTTGAGAGGAGCAAGAAAGCTCAACATTGAGCCACTCTTGCAAGGGGTTAAAGGACACCAACCTCACCTTTTCTGGCTAAAGCAAACCCAAAGTTGACATGCTTCTGTTTCCATCATTGTCCGAGAAATCTCAGTTGCATCATAGCCAGCCTGTGCGTGCGTGTGTGTCTTTGCGTGTATGTTTATTAATTTATTTTGTCTCCCCTAGGTGCAAAGCATGATGGCCATGAATGTGTTAAGTACTGTAGCAGCTGGTTTGGGCCTGGCATCCCTGTTTATCACCTTCGGTATGCCCTATCTATTCAATTTGTCTTCGCACTGCTATAATTTTGAAAAAGAAATTCAGAAAAAGTGTGATGCAAACCAGGTACGCCCTTTTATATCATAAGTATGTGACCTTCCCAAATTCATCTGCAAGAAGTTTGTTTCAACAGGGCAGAGAAGGAAAAAGAAGTTAATAGTGTCATCTAATGGGGCATGGATCTCTTTGGAAGAGATCTAAATATATCCCAAAACTCCCAAATAGAGTTTTAATCATGGAAAGGTTATTAACATGGGATTTCTAGAATTTGGGTATTTTTCTTTGGCCCAATCTTTCCAAAGCATATACACCAGTGCTGTCCCCAGGGATGGCCACAATTTCAAGGTGGCAGCTGTAACTGTATAGTCAAAGTTTTGCTAGATATTTAGGTATAGCACAGGAAAAAAAACACCTGGCCCCAAATAGTCTGATTGGGCTGTGCAGTTGCTTGAGTTAATTCCAGATGTTATCTCATTGCTTGGAATGCTAAGATGCCTCTGATAATGAATCCATTGGAGTAAAAAATGAAGGCCAAGGCCGTAGCATTCCAAATGTTAGTGCATTGCCCCCAATATCTATGGGGCCGCCAGAAAGACGAGGGGGGTCAACCTATTTTCCAAAGCACCAGAAGGCAGGACGAAAAGCAATAGATGGAGAGAAGCAACCTAGAACTAAGGAGAAATTTCCTAACAGTGAGAACAATTAATCAGTGGAATGATTTGCCTCCAGAAATCATAAATGCTCCAACACTGGAAGTTTTAAAGAAGAGATTGGATAACCAATTTGTCTGAAATGGTATAGGGTTTCCTGCCTGAGCAGGGGTTGGACTAGAAGATCTCCAAGCTCCCTTCCAACTCTTACTCTGTTTCTGTTTTGGACTCAAAAATACTTCAATCCCCTTATGACCTAGGCAATAGATCCTCCCTATCACATCCAATCACCTTCCTTACTTTAGAACTGGAGATAAATATGCCTGGCTGTGTGTGTAAAAATGGATATGTTACTTTTCTGCTTCATTGATAGAATATCGGCATAGGAATACTGACTATTCTTACTCTGTTCACCGCCCTGGAGTTTTGCATCACCATCTCAGTTGCGTCTTTTGGATGTAAGATGCTTTGCCGAGATACCTTCTCTGAAAAAGTAAGATTTCCAAAGGAAGATGGGTAGTCCACCAAGGGAAATGAATTGAGACACATGGATTTCTGATATTTATTCAATATGGAATTGTCTGATTGGAAGGCATTATGTTGGATAGGATCACACCTCTTTCTTGCTGCCTCTCCTCAGGCTAGTTTTCATATACAATGGTACCTCAGTGTTCAGCATTAATTGATTTGAGGAGGTGCGATAGGTACTAAAAAGGATGAATCCTAAACGAACTCATGACTTATCACCCTTTGTTTTGACTGGGAAAAACTTTCTGTCTGTCCCTTTTCATATGTCGGTGACCTTCCCAGCATGGCTTACTTCCTGTCCATCATCTATTGTTGTCCCCCTCCTTTTGCAGTGACCTTCCCAGCATGGCCCACTTCCTGTCTGTTCTCTGCAGCTCTGCCTCTCTTATCACAGTGCATCAAGTACTAAACAAACACTGACTACTGGGATGACATTTCCAGGTCAAAACATGTCAAATACCAAATTCAACAAGTTTTGAAGCAGCTGAGTACTGAGGTACCACTGTAGGGAGATTCTGAGCTACTCTTGTGCAGGCAACTTGATTCATATGTGTTTTAGAGATGATCATTAAAAGCATAAAATCCTTTTGGCATGAGTAGTGATGGATGCCATTTGGACCCAGAGGAGAGTGAAAAGCTAAACGCTAGAGAAAATACAACCACACTTCCATTTACCATAACTTAGATGAAAAAAACTCACATTTTGCAAATGACTGGTATGGTAGCCTAGAGTTAGAACTCTCGCCTCACAATCAGGAGGTTGTGAGTTCAATCCTAGATAGAGGCAAATATTTTTCTTTCTGGGCACAATATGAACATATCTACTGAGAAAACAACATCTCTGTACTGGCAACAGGAAGGGCATCTGGCCAGTAATCACTCTGCTCCATTCGGTTGCCCAGATTCCACCTCACAAGGGATTATGGGGGTTGTTAAAAGAGATGATGATGATGATTAATTTTATAGATCTGGCTGTTTTGTTACATGTGAAACATAGACACCGAATTGTATTATAAATAAAATAAAATAAAAGCAATGGGTATACTATGGCTTCAGGCTAAGGGGTGCCATTGGCAACAAAGGTGAAAGGTTGCTGCAAAAGTTTGCCAAGATGGGGTGAATTCACATGTTGTGCTAGGTACACACAAAATAATAATTTGGCTTCGCTCATACACTGTGTTGAAAATCTAGATTATAAATGGTGGTGGATAGATTCTCATATTGCAATAAACCTAAAGGAAACAAATCACCTTATGAATCTCAGCTCAGATTCCAACTGGTTGGCATAAGACGATATAAGGTTCTTACCACCCAAGGAATGCCTAATCTGGACATGGTCCAGCTAGCGCTTCAGACTGAATTCCCAAAAAGATACTTTGAAATGTGTGACAGCTTGAACCCAGTAACTCTGTTAATGTCTTTAAGGCAGTTGCATCTTTTTCTGGGATTTTGGAGGGAGCTCTAGCCATGCAAACCAGAAAGGGATTCAGCTGCTTTAAAGAGAGACAGTGCTATCTTTATGCTCAAATAAAGATCAAGATTCCTCTTGGGAATCAAAATAATAATAATAATAAAAAAAATAAAAAAAGAAATAAAGATTCCTCTTGGGAATCAAAGTGCTATGGAGAGTCTTATATTGGAAACGGAGAGAATCAGTCAAAAGGCTGTTGGAAAGCTGAGGAATTCTGTTCTGAGCTGTGAAATGAGAATGTATGCATGCACACACACACAAATGGTCCTGAAGCTTTTGTTGCTTGTTTCTTTAGGTTGTGGTCATTTATCAGAATGTGCCTCCTGCCAGTGCTGAACAAGATCCTCCCCTCGACTGTAAACAGGCAGCAATTCAACCCTGAACTGCTTTTCTTTCATTGCAGCTCTTCTGCATCTTGAAGCCTTTTTTTAAAAAACAGGAATTGCACAGAAGTTTTTAATCAGTGGAACATAAAGGCTTTTTAATGGACAAAGCAAAAAGCACCAGGCGCAAAAGATCATGTGAATGTTCTTTGTTGCTGGTTAAAATATCTCTTCACGAGCTGCTCGGCACTTTGCATCATATTATGGTTTATGGTTTGCTGTTGGATATATATATATATATATATATATATATATATATATATATATATATATATATATTTGTTTTTTTAAGTTATCGCGGGTACTTACATGTGTGCTGTTCAGCTTCCTTCGGGTATTATCCCACGTCATTGTAGTTCTGTTTGTTGTATACTAGTTGTTTCAGGTGTTGTTGTGGGTTATTGGGAATTTTCTTGTCATTTTCTAATTTTTTCAGTTTTTTTGAGAGTTTATCATTTTTATAAGTATTTTCAGTTTCAGCTCTCCAAGTTGTAAGTTGTTTGATCTTATCCCAAAGTAGAGGGTGGAACTACAATGACGTGGGATAATACCCGAAGGAAGCTGAACAGCATATATAGGTTTAGGTTTTCGCGGGTACTTACATGTGTGCTGTTCAGCTTCCTTCGGGTATTATCCCACATCATTGTAGTTCTGTTAAAGTTGTAGCAACGTTTCCGCAGAATCTCATCTGCCATCATCAGGCTTCTGATACAAACTCAATACAGAAGCCTGAGGATGGCAGATGAGATTCTGCTGAAACGTTGCTACAACTTTAAAAGCACTACAATGACGTGGGATAATACCCGAAGGAAGCTGAACAGCACACACACACACACACACACACACACACACACACATATATATGTAGTCCTTGACTTATGACCACAATTGAGCCCAAAATCTGTGTTGCTAAGTGAGGCATTTGTCAAGTAAATTTTGCTCCATTTTAGGACCTCTCTTACCCTGGTTCTTTCATGAATCAGTGCAGTGGTTAAATTAGTAACACAGTTGTTAAGTGAATCTGGCTTCTCTGTTGACTTTGCTTGTTAAGAAGGTCACAAAAGTTGACTCTAGGACATTGCAACCATCATAAATGTGAACTCGTTGCCAAGCATCCAAATTCTGATCACGAGATGCTGCAACGATGGTAAGTATGAAAAATTGTCATTTTTTTTCCAGGGCTGTTGTAACTTCGAATGGTCACTAAATGACTTGGCTAGGTTTACACAGCGTGTTACAGATAACTATAATTTCTGCATTACAATGGTTGTGTCACAGATTAAGGCAAAGCTCAAAGCTCACTTCAGGGGAGTTTAGCCAATTTTTTTTTTTTTTTTTTTGGTGCCCAGATGCATTCACAAACAAATTATGCTGGTTGTGTGAAACCAGCTAATGCTTGCAGCACATTCCAGAAATTGATATGCAGGTGATAACAGGAATTGTTAAAAAAAAAAAAAAAAAAGCCCAGCAGCCATATAGTCCCAGGAAAACTAAACAACCACATTTGTAAAAAGGTAAAGATAAAGGTTTCCCTCAGACATACATGCTAGTGGTTTCCAGCTCTAGGCGGTGTTGTTCATCTCCGTTACAAAGCCGAAGAGCCAGCGCTGTCCGAAGACGTCTCTGGTCATGTGGCCGGCATGACTAAATGCCATAGGTGCACAGAATGCTGTTACCTTCCCACCAAAGATGGTCCCTATTTTTCTACTTGCATTTTTTACATGCTTTCAAACTGCTAGGTTGGCAGAAGCTGGGACAAGTAATGGGAGCTCACTCCGTTACGCGGCGCTAGGGATTCGAACCGCCAAACTGCTGACCTTTCTGATCGACAAGCTCAGCACCTTAACCAATGAGCCACTGCATCCCTTCCAGTCAAATCTTTATCCATAATTTAAACTTATAGCCAGTTTGATCTAGGGGTTAAGGTGCCAGGCTAGAAACTAGGATAATGTGAGTTCTAGTTTCATCCTATGAAGGAAAACAGGAGGGAGAAGGAGTATTAGATATATTTTTTGCCTTATTTATAAAAATAATGAAGATGGAAGATAAACTTGTTCCCTGCCACTCTATTTTATATCAGGCCTCCTTCTGCCAGTCTAGCTTATCTTATACTTTATTTTAAATGTGCACACTTCCAGACCGTCTAATAAAGTGCAGAATTTTTTGCATCTTGCTAAAATGTTTATTTTATCTGAATTCTATGGAAATAAATATGATTGTAATGGTCTGGTAATTTATGCCTGATTCTCTTTTTAAAAGCATCTTTTCTTTAAAAAAAAATCTTGGAATGTCAAAAGTGCTGCAATAGATTCTCAGTGGGTCAAAGGAGAGGCAGATATGTTGTGGGAACAGGAAAAGGCATCACTCTTATAGGGACATCAAGTCATTCCCAGACCGCATAATGCAGAGTTAAATGAACTCAAACTGCTCAATGGTGTTACTGCAATTAAATCTGGTCAGCTAGAAACCAGGAGAGAGTGAGTTGTAGAAAGCAATGGTGAACCACCTCTGAAATTGTTGGCCAAGAAAGTATCATAGATTTGTCCAGGTAATCCAGACACAAAACACCACAACAAAAAATGGTTAGAATTGTGGTAGACTTGGTAAAGATGATTTGGGGTTGACTCAGTTGCTCCTAAGTTGTGGGTGGCAGAGGGAATGGCATTGAGATAGAGGAGGAACAGTCACTATCAAAACAACAGTTAGCTAAAAGAGGACCAAGCGCAGGGCAGAAGTAAATATTTCAGACAAGACCTCCCTAGTTTTATGAAGACAAAGGGAGAGAAGAGGAAAACATTCAGAGTTGTTAGAATGTTACAAAGGTTTTACAACAAAAGTACTGATCTACATGACATTGAATTGCTAGCCTGATCTTTCTTGAAAGGGCTAAGATATGCCTGTTCTCATTGCCTAAAGCAACCTTGGCAAATTTAAGAGCCATGGATGGGGAATTCTGGGAGTTGAAGTCCACAAATCTTAAAATTGCCAAGATTGGACGTCTCTGGCATAAAGAATTAAATAGTCAATGTGTATGGAGATATTGGAATGGATGTCCACATCACATTTTCCATCCCCTGGGATATTACATCTGCATCCATTTCCCTTGAAGGAAAACAACCTTATCATTCCCCTTAAAAGCATCACACGAGAACATACATACTCTCTTTATATATGCAGAGATTGACGTATTCACACATAACAACCATGCATTTCTTTCCTGCACACATCACTGGACACACCGCCAATCTGAGTGGAATCATTTATTGCTAAATCTACAGTCAATGGAAGCTCCAGAAAATTTTTCTTGTTTGAAGAGGGTAGCAGAGGGATTTAAGCAAGATTGCAGATGCTGTTCAACTTATCCCAGGCTAGCATGGAGAAGCAGATAAGTCTGTGCTGGAAGCGGTTTCACCTGATGAAAAGAGACAACAGCAAAATAAGCCAGGGACTATGGATCTAGTAATTGTTTACATATCTATCATCATCTTCTTTCAAGGAGCCCATAATCCTTTGGCAATTGAATAGAGCTAGCAGAGTGTTTTAATGGCTGGATGCCCTTCCTGTCACCGATAAAGAGGTTTGTTCAGCAGATATATTCTCAGTATGCCCAGAGAGAGAAATATCTGCCTCTACCTAGGATTGAACTCACAGCCTCCTGATTATGAGGCAAGTGCTCCACTTCTAGGCCACCACACCACTCCAATTATTTACATATCTATCCTACCAGCAAATAAAAGAGAAGGTCTGGCACTTACTTATTCATCCAAGCAATCACTTTCTGGTGTGGGAACTCCGATAATTGACTTATCCACTTTAAACACCCAGCGACCTGGTTCACCAACATTGGTAGTCTTCTTAATATTGAGAATTTCATCCGTTCGGGAACCAGGGATGTTGTAGTAATTTTCTTTGTCCCCACTGTCAAAGCCAGCCTGGTGAAGAGGTAGAGAAGGGGAAAGAATGACCTCTTTTCTAATTAACGCCCCAACAAACTTTCTCATTGGATTGTCAACCGGGGTATCAACCATATAATGCAGCTTCTCAAAAGGGCAGATCTATTTTGCGACGTGTTAATGAGAATAACTAATCTCTATTGTCAACCCTGAAGTTGGGTGAACTGTGGCCATTTTTGTTTTGTAGCTTTTCTTGAGGGAGTTTTCTTCTCACAGCTTCAGGGCCAGGATGGAGGGATGTAGAGATAGTTGGGATGTTGCAGCCAAAATAAAATTCTTTCCCCCCGGGAATCAAGGACGTTGGTGCAGGTGTTTGAAAGGTGGAGATTGAGGTCACCCAGCAACTGGACTGAGTGCTGATTTGAACATGTGACTGATGACTCTGGGAGGGAAGTGACAAAGTTTGACTTTTAATTGGGGGTGAAACTGGCAGGAACCTACAGCCCATTTTTAACCAAGAAATTGCCAATTTGATATGTTCCAATAAAATGTTCTTTGAGGAATATGCCTGCCTCAGAGTTCTTATTAAATGGGATGTATTACTTGGATGAGAATAAGAAGGAAGGATTCCCTGGAGAAGAACCGTAATGCTGGGAACGATTGAGGGCAATCGAAGAAGAAGGGGATGACAGAGAAGGAGGTGGCTGGATGGAGTCACTGAAGCAGTTGGCATGAACTGAAATGGACTCCAGAAGATGGTAGAGGATAGGAAGGCCTGGAGGAATGTTTTCTATGGGGTCGCAATGGATCGGACACAACTTCGCAACTAACAGCAACAAATTACTTGGAAGCTTGACATCTATCCTAGAAGGGAATTGTTCCACTCTTCCCTGCTTTGGTTAGGCTTCTTCTGAGAGACTGTATCCAATTCTGGACACTGTACAGGTAGTCCTTGACATACAACAGTTTAGTGACCGAAGTTACAACACTATTAAAACAAGAAACTTATAACCATTTTTGGCACTTCTGACCCTTGTAGCATCCCCACGATCATGTGATTTACATTCAAATGCTTGACAATGGGTTCATATTTATGATGGTTACAGCATCCTGGGATCATGTGATCACTTTTGTGACCTTCTGACAAGCAATAATTGATGGGGAAACCAGATCCACTTAACAACCATGTGTTACTAATTTAACCACTGCAGTGATTCACTTAACAAATGTGGCAAGAAAAGTGGTAAAATGGGATAAAATTCACTTAATACATTTCTCATTTAGCAACATAAATTCTGGGCTCCATCATGGTTGTAAGTCAAGGACTACCTGTAATCTAATAAGAACCTGTAATAAACCGAAGCAAGTTCAGAGAAGAGCTACCAAGATGATGAAGGAGACCAAGTCCAGTGAGAACACGCCTTGAGTAGGTTTAGCTTGAGTAGGAAATAACCCTGTATTTCTGGTTGCACCTTAAAGCTATCCCAAAGCTACCTGAGCAGGAGTTCCTCCAAGTCCCGTATAGATATCTCCATCATTTTCAGTTCCAGTGGTCCACTGTATGTCAGCATAGTTCAGCATGATGAAGGATATTTCTCCATCTGTGGCCAAGACAACTTGAAAAGTGTTGACCTGCAACAAAGAGGGAAAAAATGTTTTTTAAGGCCTGGCTATCCTTGCTTAAGCCCCTGTCACACTGCAGCAACAGATGGAAAGAGGATGTAAAACAGAGAAAAACACTTACCATCCGTTGGTTAACGCGATGCTTCCGTTCTGTACTCACTGCCTCTGTTTTGCTTCCTCTCTATCCGTCCAGCATCCGTCTATTGACATTTCATCCGCTCAAAAGGTTTTGAGCTGCTCAAAACTTTTGAGTGGAAAATGTATCAAACGTGTCTGTTCTGCATCCGCTAGGCATACGGGGGACATCCATTCTGCATCCGTTGTCATCTGTTACGCATCCGCTATATCCGCTACGAATCCGCTGCGCATCCGCGCAACTCGAATCTGCTCCAGCGGTAAATGGATGCAGGGAGGAAGTGGAACGGACGTGGAACGGACGTGCAGCGTTAGTAGCACGGACGGAGAAAGGATGAAAGCAGATGCAGCACGCAAAGAAAGCATTTAAAATGGAAAAAACGTTCGCAGAGGGGACCTATCTCGGATATTAAGGATGTCTAGAGGATGCCTAGGGGATGCAAAAGGATGCTTCCGTTCCGCATCCGCTTTCCATCCGCTCTGCGTCCTCCCCCCGTCCATTCCTTTCCGTGTTATCCGCTCTGTTTATGCAAATTTTTGCCCCTTTTGAGAGCGGATAACAACGGATGGAACATTTTTCTCGTCCGCTGTGTCCTTTTTACAAACGTTTTGCATCCGTTGGGCAGTGTGACATGGGCCTTTAGCAAAGTTGTTTCTAAACCAGGGCTCTCCAACCTTGGCAACTTTAAGACTTGTGAACTTTAATTCCCAGTATTCAACTCCCAGACTTAAAGATTTGTGGACTTCACCCAGCAAAGCTGACTGAGGAATTCTAGGAGTTGAAGTCCACAAGTTTTAAAGTTGCCAAGGTTGGAGACCCCTGTTCTAAAGGAAAGTCATCTTGGAGTTGAATTCAAGTCCTAGTGATTTACCTGAACATATATCCCTGTTGTTCTCTTGATCCTATTGCTACACTATCCAGTGTCCAGTCATGT